>CM022765.1:27539860-27552360 GCA_012411365.1 Ameiurus melas
TCTATCTATCTATCTATCTATCTATCTATCTATCTATCTATCTATCTATCTATCTATCTATCTGTCTGTCTGTCTCTCGGTCTGTCTGCCTGTCTATCTATATATCTATCCATATATCTATCTCTCTATCTATCTGTCTGTCTATCTAAATACACAGATTTCTATTCACAGTACTAAAGCTTGTACAATATCACTCCATTTCCTTTACCATAACCTATTAAATATAGCCTGTGTTTTTTTTATTTTTCTGGCGAAGCTGGTAGGATGTGCACGTTCCAGCAACGAAAAAATATATATAGAAGCAGCAACTATAAATAAAAAAATTTGTAGACAGAAATGATTGGTTGCCTAAATGATGTATGAAAATATTCACAATAAGACGTCTGTTCTGGATGCTTGTAGTTTCAGATTCATAAAACCACAGAAAACATAAAATCACAAAAAATCCATGCTCATGAACAGTGTTTGTACATGACCTGTCTAAACACACACACACACACACACAGTGTTAATTTACCTCAGGGGTCGACTTTACGGCCCAGTATTGCGTTTTAAACGTTACTTCTGCACACACACTCAGTGCTAACAGCAGCCCGGGAGTCTCATTCACTTCCCTCATTCATCGTTTGTTGTTACTTCGCCACCTTTCTTCCCCAGTTTTCACCAAATTACTGTTCTTTTCCCAGGAAATGAATAATTCAGCTAAATCTGATGAATCACCCAGCGGAGTGTGTTTGTGTGGACTGTGCACTTCGCTAATTCTCTCCTCGCCGCGGCTGCATGCTAATTATGCGTCCTTAAGCTCCCATTTTAGCCGTTTTTACTTTTTTCCCCATGCAAGGTCAGCACGATGAAGTCCCCGTAGATTCACCTGCTATCTTCCTCCTCGGTTGGCTAGTTAGATCCCTCTGTACAATGTACGTTCAGGACCAAACATATCGCTAATCGCGCCGCCTACATGGTACACAGAAATGAAAGGGAAAAAATGCCTGCATGCCTCCTTAATATCACTTCAGTAATTATGAAGGTGGGCATGAAATGAGAGAGTGTAATCATCTGCGATGTAAATATGTAAACAGCTCTAAGGTCATTTTTATACCGCTTCACTGTCATTTTAAACGTTCACCCACAGAAAATGAACTGAATGTAGCTAGATAAGATCCTGAGAGGTTGTATGTTCTGTGTAGCTGAACTGGAGACAGAGGTCCTGTTTACATGAGTGCGATTTTGGTTTTAAAATGGAAAACGATCGTCGTCCACGCTGGCGTTT
Organism: Ameiurus melas; assembly: GCA_012411365.1. Taxonomy (NCBI): domain Eukaryota; kingdom Metazoa; phylum Chordata; class Actinopteri; order Siluriformes; family Ictaluridae; genus Ameiurus; species Ameiurus melas. Next base: position 27,541,131 of record CM022765.1, read on the forward strand.
CCGCCGTGTCTCAGAAACGATCTCCGTCCACGCTACACGACCGAATACGCATGGCACATGACCAGTCATGCACACTGGACACGCACACACGTGTGTGAACAGGAAGTTGGTCGCTAGTCCAAACCGGCATTCCGTGTAGGGCGTACACCACTTGAAATGAGATTTGTGACGATTTCTCTAATCGTAGTCTCGCCTCTTGTGCATGTAGCAGCTGCAGTATGATAAAATACAGAGTTTAACTGCACAATGGATGCTAAGAATGACGACAAAGCCATCAAGGTTTGCGGTTCAGTCTCCGTGTTGTTGTGTATACAATCAAGGAAGCATAACGGTCATGTGGTAGGGGCTTGACGAATCAGGGAAGGATACGCAACGGTCCAGAAGAGCCACGCCTTTATTTTGGTCCGTTTACACTGGAACGTGAGACCAGAGTTTTCAAACTAAATCGGGGTCTTCGGCGTTTCCAAAAGTCTCCGTTTTCCAGGGTCGGAAACGGTGGAGTAGTGTAGGAGACAGGTGTAACCATGTAGTGTAAACAGGGCCAGAGTGGGAGGTGAAGAGTCGAGTGGTACCCGAGTCACAGCAAGTGGAAAACTAATCTTGAAATCTGCCCTTTCACCCTCTAGTCCCAGTCCCATGTGCTGGAGTTACACTAACTGGGTTAGGTTTTTATAAACATCCCGCTAACACGCAGTTTCTCTGAGACTCTTTACCGTAGAAATATGAATGAGACCTTGTGCGCTGAAAATTAAAAAAAAGCTTCAGCATATATAATGCTGTCAATCACTCAGTTTTAAATGAGCTTTTGAACGTGACAGATAATGCTCATAACATTCAACAATAATTATTCAATAAAAATGCCATCGACATAATGGAGGAGCTGCTAATTATTATTTATTCCACAGTGTATCTCAGGTCTGGATTGAGATTGGGTCAGAAGGTGTGGATGAACATTAGCCCCGCCCCCGTCTCCTACACGAATTCTAGTTAGCGGTTTATAATTTATGAATCATGATAATGCTGGGATTTTAGTCACACTGAGTGGTATTGTTTTTAGTTTTTAGAAGTGTACCTACACATGCTGCGTCTTTACGTGAACTGTATCAAAGACTTCTAGCTAGAAAAATCATTAGCCTTAATTATTAGCTAGCGTATACCGAGTGTCTGTCCTTCACGGTTGCCTAGCAACAGCGTTCTTGTCAACGTAACCATTTGAACAGCAATTGTATCGTGTGTTTAACAGCTCATACACAAAAACAAAAACACTACAGGAGTGTCTGATTCAGGAAACACACACACACAGACACACACATGCACACACACACACACACACACACACACACACACACGGTCGTTTGAGTTGGTTCAGCTGTCGCCACTCTCACCACAAGTTCGATTAATTTCACAGTTGGAACTCTATGTTGGGCGTGGTGTGTGTGTGTGTGTGTGTGTGTGTGTGTTTGTGTAGTACAGCCTGCAGGCTGACATTCCACCCCTACAGTGAACACACTCGCCTCAGGACAGATCTGTTCAGACAGGGTTGTTACACGCTGTGGTTCATCACAGTACACACACACACACACACACACACACGCACACACACAGTTTCAGAGCAGCTCATCTGCTTGTACACTGACTGTAAGACCACACCTAATATACGACACAAAGCAAATCACAAATCACCCTGAGAGCAGCCACAGTAAATCATGGTGGTGGTAGCATGATGTTCAGAGTTACCCATAGCTTCTCGGTTTTTTCTCTGACTAATCACCTCTTTACCTAGTCACTGATTTTTGGTGGAAAGTTTCCAGCTGTATATATTTTTACGTGAATTTTTTTAATAATGGATTTAATGTTCAAAGTTTGACATGTATATTTATATATGCGTGTGTTTTGTTTGTTTGTTTGTTTGTTTGTTTGTTTTTTAATAACAAATCTTGATCCTCCCACTTTGAGAACTTTGTCCCATTTGTTTAGGTATGCTCTCTGGGTTCTTCAAGGAGTAGGTGTATTTACATTGATGACATTTCAATCACACACAGGCTGACGCCATTCAACTCTTGATGTCATTTGATGGTAAGCTAATTTAAGGGCTTCACTCCGACCGAAGGGGGTGAATACTTATGCAAAATCGTAACAGTTACATGTTTAATTCTGTAAATCATTTTGCAAACTTTATCCCCGCCCCCAAACACTCAATTGAATATTATGGGCTATTTTGTGTAGATTCACAAACCCAAAATCCCCATTACATCCATTTTATTACCTATAAAATGTAGAGCGGTTCAAGGGGGGAGTGAATACTTATGCAAGACGTCTGTCACTAGAATATGGTGTGGAGACACACTTGTTCTGGCTTGTTTTACTTCATACGCACCTCAGTCTCCTTAGTCGCTGAAGTTCATGGCCAAATTCATCTTCCCAACTCCACTGAGAGAATTGCTTTCACACCATGTACTTGACGTATAAAAGACTCTGATTCTCAGAGATGTCCTCATCGATGTTCCATTCCGGAAAAGTGGACACTGCGGTCGATGTACCAGAGCTCCAGTCCACCCCGCGGTCTGAAAGAAACTCCCCCCTGACTTAACTTCTGTTGTTTGGCCCAGAGTTTGGACTTAGAGGATATTTTGGAACTGAATTACGAGGTAACACAGCTAACATAAATCCCCCATGCTAACTGGATTTCTCTCATGGGTTGTGGTTTTTTTTTCTTTCCCCACCCCTTTCGATCCAGCTCCAGGCAACACACTGATCTTCCACGGCTTCAATCCAGTCAAACCCGAGTGAACCGTGTAATCCTTCAGGTACATAATCCATAGCACTAGGAAACTTTACCAAAATCCCCCTCCTTCTTTAAGTCAGAAAAGTTCTGGTTCCAACAAAGCATCCATCAAATCGTACACGCTGCACAGCCAAAAGTATGTGGACACTTCACCATCACACCCACAGGGTGTGGGGCAAGCAAGAGAAAGAACAAAATGTGTCTCGTACGTGAGTGAATATGAGGAGATTTTTAACACACTGAACACAAATATTTCAGTGTTAAATATTATATACACACGCTGTTATATTATATAATAATAATAATAATAATAATAATAATACATCCCACTTTGACGGAATTCACTCAAAAGCTCAATTTCTGGTCATTTTCTGTGTCCAAAGCTGCAGCGAAGACAAACAGCCTCCTCGTCACCAAAGTTACACCAATCTTTATTTCACCTGCATTCCTGAGAACAATAAATCTAATCTAGCGACTAGTCAGTTAACCGATAGTAGCTAGGACCGGAAACAGCGTTGTTATGGTTACAGTGTGCATGTTGTGCGAGCCAGCCTTACGCGACCTTTACCGAGCCAACATTATAGATCAAAAAGTTGCCATATTGAAGCAGCCAATCAGAACACAGCCGTGAAACTGCCACTGCATTTCAATCACTAATGCTGAATTCATAGAGCTCTCCAAAGAAAAGTTCTTAGAAATCATCCTGCAACCTTAAGAGAAGATATGTGAGAGAAGTGTGCCTTTGGCTAGTGGTATACGAGGAACGAAACCCTTTCTGTTCAAGATCCTTCACTTCGATGTGGTCACAGTACCGCCACGTCTTCTTAACACCGGCGCTTTCTTAAAATCAGGAACGCTAGTGCTTGGGGCCAAACCTGAGATTAGATCGAATGGGAGAATGTTTAAAAGTCCTGAAAGATCCATGTGGACACCGGGGATCAAATTTCCCCCCCCTAAGCAATTAGCAACTAAAGCCGAGGCGTGTGTATCGCACGTCGTACTCGGTGAGTAATTAGCATATGAATGGCACTGTTGTCGCTCTAAATCCACGACTGGGATTTTATTGCCGCATTTGTGCGGGTATGACATTAAGAAATAAATAAAGTCACCTTGGGGTTAATTACTTAAAGCACTGTGGCATTGTGTGTGAAGACAATAGTCCTGCGTTTGGCTGCGTGCCTTTGAGAACGTCTGACTTTTTTGTTCTCGGGGAAGAAGAGAAAAATTAAAAAAAAACTTGATCCTTCCATCAGAAAATGCACTTTGAATTATACATGAATTTTATTAATAAGCATACGGAACATAATGTTTAGAGGATGAACGAGGCATCCTGGTTTTTGGGATGTTTTTCTTTTTAAAAAAGTGTGTGTGTGTGTGTTAATGCATTAATAATGAAGCTCCTGACCTCTGTGACACTGAAAGGAGCATGTTGTATTCATGAGCACAGTCCTCCTCTCCATTATTCGGAGAGGAGCAAGCGATACACACAACTCGTTAGCCTGAGATGGGTGCAGGATCGTGAGCAGATATCTCGCTCCACTTGTGTGTGGATTAGCATAGCAGGGAACATGCGCTGTGCGTGAAGCCTGATTACCTTACGCGAAATGACGCTGGTGTTCTGAGCTCCGGCGGTGGCGGGATGAGACGGGGTGAAGCATACAACTCTGACGCTCCATGATGTAAAGATGATGTAAGTTCGCAAACGCATTTGCAACAACGGGGGGAAAATCCCACCGAGGTGAAACGTGAATGGTGTTCTGAAGATGATGGTATAATGAGCACATGCAGTACACTCTGAAGAAGGGTTTCTTAAGGCTTCTTTGGAGGATTGTTGACTTCAAGAGAGAGGAATAAGAGAGGCTGATGAGGGAACGGCTGTTTATTCGGATCCGTTTCATTCAGCAATGTCCTGAAGTATTTTATCCCTCTTACATCACAGCGATTTTCAGAAGATTGCAAAAAAAATTTTAACTATTACAGAATGACGCGTCATACCCTTTGATCCATTTCTAGTTACATCGAACGTTTGGCGAAAGCGTACAGAAAACGCCGTACGAGTCCCTGTGAACGAGCTGTCGCTGTAGAAACGCTAACGTATTAGAGCGAGCGCATTAGTATGTCAGAGCCGCTTTTATAGAAAACTAATCAACACCTTCTGACCAATCAGAACACAGAACTCAGTCAGACATCGAGCCCTCAGGACGGGTTGTTAATGGAACTAGTTTAGATCCCTTTATCCGGTGAGTGTATACTGATCAGTTCTCTTGTTCACAGTGAGATGGCAGGAGATTTATTTATGAACCCACCTGTGTGTTATTACAGGACGAAGCCGAGACTTGCGTCCTGTGTATGTGTGTATTAATGGAGTGTGTTGTTATTGTGGAGAGGCTGCGATCAGCACGTGGCCTCTAAAGCCCTGTCCAACGTTTAAGTGCACAGTGGGAACCAAAAACCTCATTTCACTTTGATAGGAGATGAAACCCTCTCTGGCATTATCACGGCACGATCGTCCTCTCAGCTCGGAACACCACCATCTCATAGGATCAAGCAGCAGGCCTTGTGTGTCTTCGTTCTTCATCCTGGGCCATGTCCCAACCTGCAGTCGACGCTATATCAGTGCAACACACACGTCATGTTTAACGCTGTTTTTAAGTCTTCTGTGAGAGGTTAAGGGCCGAGTCGTCAGGATACACAAGCTCTGTCTATAAGTCACTCCGGATTCTGCGAAGGGGCGTGTGTGTGTGTGTGTGTGTGTGTGTGTGTGTGTGAATTTCCTGCGAAATGAATAAATGAGCGAGCAAAAAAAAAACAACTATTTGTTCTGATTCACGAGCCAGAACATTCCTGGATTCAGATGTTGTACAGTTTTATATTCGAGTCTTCTAATGTTTTTGTTCCTCATGTTACATTGTGTAAGCTGGCTAATATGCTAGCAGGTTTTCTAGCTAGCTAGCCCAGAGGAACTTTCAGAACCTAGTGTTACCAAACAGGGCCTTCAGCTCCATTTCCATGGTTACACCGACATCTCAGATTAGGTAGCAGTTTAGGATTATGGGTAGAGTAGTTCAGGGATTGTATATATACTTATAAATATACATATATATCAGAAAAGATTCTGCTCTACCGGGGCGCACATCATGGCTGTATTCCATCCTCACTGAACATGCCTATTTGAACACATTCGCTAATACACTTTTGGTGTGTTAGCAGAACCCAACTCTGTTGGATTGTAGCCCTCTAGAACCTGAGTTTGGCACTTCCTATGAAGCAGTGGATCTCAAAGTGGAGCGCTGTGATTTTTTAAAATGTATTACTCATTTATTTATTCATTCATTCATTTATTTATTTATTTACAGTGGTGAAAATCCCAACCCGTCTTTTCCAAAGTTGTATTTATTCCTGAGGTTTTGTAAATTATTCATTTAAACCTTTTTGCATTCGGAAACAAGTGGGCCTACAAATGTCATGTGAGTGGAAAATTCCGGAATAGAAAGCCCTGATAAACAGACAAAATATAATCGTGCATATCTGATCATCGAGCTACTTTCGGGGTCAATTTAAAAGAAAGGCCTTTTTTCCCTAGCTAGTATGCTGCCTACCTGCAGACGTCAACTGCAAAACCGGTGCTGTCCGATAAATCAACGTCTAGGTGAGTCACTGGAGAGATCATTGTGTGATTGAAGTGATCAGACTACAAGCTGATTATACATCGGTCTGAATTACAGCTATGTTACTGAGGAGAGAGAAAATCGGGTCACTGAGTGAGAGTGAGACAGTTCCAACAGACACCGAGTGATACTTTAATAATAAAACACAGCGAGAGATCATACTTCGAGCAGGGAAGCTGAAGCCATGTGTTGGTGTCTAGGTGTGTCAAATGGATATCCACAAGGATATGCATTTGATAAAGACTCTGATTTGATTCTTGCTGCAACAGGAAGCCAGTAAAGAGGTCACATGAAAGACCTTCAGGAGATTATAAAGCAGATGGTGCAGCATCCCTGAATGCTCTGAAGAGGAGATATGGTTTATGATAAGGATGCATTGACACTAATCTCATTAACTTGTGCTTGGGGAAAAAAATAATGCCCCAACATCTGGCGTAACCCTAGCATAAAAGGTCATGCTAATCGACAGCGGACAGGAAATGACAGCGATCTGGCCATATTTCAGCATACGGTTCATGGGTAATGGCTCTACTCATTCTCATGGTCACACATTGGATTTGAGTCCGGCTCTTGGTCTACCAGTCAGTGACATTATCATAGATGATTCTGTGTTAGCTGATCATAATCCCGTCCTTTTTACGCTCGCCATTCCCTACCAGCGAAAGAAATTCAAGGAAGTGGAGGAATCTGTGAATGTTTTTAATTCACTTCGATTTTGATAACATTCGACTGTGTCGCAGCTTCGAAGCAGGTAAATATAAAGCATAAATCCACCCTGAGGTTTAATGAGAATATTCGTTCCCTAAGACAGGTATGTATTAGATGGGAACGAAAATGAAAAAAAAGATAAGTTAAAAATTTCTTGTGAAATGCTAAGGGATGTCGTATCACAGCAAACCAGTGACTACATCCTACAACCATGGCCGCCATCCTGCATCTGGTGTCACACACAATCACGCCACACGTAAGAGACCGTTCGAACACTACGTCTTTGCGAAGTAAACGCGCAGTTGCCTTGTCTCTGTCGTTTCCAAGCTTCGTTACCGTGTTTGTTTATTCTGGCTTTGACCTTGTTCACGTTCACGACCTTGTCTCGTCGCCTTGCCTAGCTTGGACTGTTTGCCTGACCTCTGCATGTCTTTGTTTATTGATTTCTTCCTGTTCCCTTGGACTATTGTATTAAACTACCACACCTGCACTTGCTTCCGTCTCAGCCTCCATCACGTGACAAGAGATTCTTTCTCTAAACTCCAAGGGGCTCTAAGATCGAGGTACTTTGCAGATTTTATTGAGAAACATCCTAGAGTTCTAGTCACGAGGATAAATTCTTTTATGAATCCCAGATTAGAGGTGGTTGGAGACCTGTCCTTTGATTTATGCGAATGCTGCTTAAATTCTTTCACACATTGGATATCAGATGTACGAAATAACATTCGTCAGAGGTAACCACACATCTGAGGTAGCTGCTCCAAGACTATGGAACAGTTTACCAGAGTATTTGAGACAATCATTGAATGAGTTTAAGAAGCATTTAAAAACATTTTTTTTTTAGCTTTTGATCAGGTGTGAGTGTTGAGGTATTGTCACTGTCACAGTTTTTCTTCAAAGGTGTGTGTTGACGTTTTAGATCCGTGGTTATTAATTCATGCACTGTGGTCAACTATGTTGTTTTATTATGTGCTATATATGAAAAAAATCCGATCGGGATTGGGATATTTCACGATTAATGATCAAAAGCAAAGCAGACTGCAAACTGTTCTCTTAAAAAATATCACGAATAGGAACTCCAGGGTCTTCCTACAATCAAAGTAAGTGCTGAGTCTTAAATAAAAGACGCACCATGAGGAGCTCTTCACTTACAGCAAACACCACAGGCTAGGCGAGAAAAAAAAATCGACAGATGAAATGAAAGCAAAAATAAATGTATTTTACTTTACAGCGGTATTTTCCAGTGAATGAAATAGCACTCTTCTCCACTGCAGCCATACGTCTTGCAAGCTAACGGATGTAGCTAGCTAATGCACTTCATTTAAAATCAATCAGCCTAGTTGCGCATGAGAACGTGCATGAACATGAACTCATGCTCAGTCTGAAATAAAAGGTGTCCATGCATCACTAGTTCACTAGTAACCCCCAAAGTGGGAAGTTGGAATTACGTCATTGTTGGCCTCTAACCACACACGGGCGACTCCATGTCCATGTTGATGAGTGATATATATCCTCCTCCTCAGAAGAGTGAACTGTAGACTCCGTGTTATTGATTTAAGAAGTGAACACGTCCGTATGCTGATTGATCTAAAGCTAATACGTGTATATACAGAAGAACTCGTTTAAAGGTAAGAAGTGCTACTGTGTTTATTGCTGATGCTGTGAGCAGCCATGGTGCTTTGATGTCAGTTCTTGGGATTAAGATTAAGCAGAAAGTCTGAGTCAAAGGGGCAGTTTCTTGGGTTTTTCCTAGTAGGGGGGTTGAAATGTCTAAGTTATGAGATTTAGTTGAATGCAGCCTTATCTGCGCATGATAGAGGACCTGGTGACGGACAGCTCCAGCATTGGGGAGATGGTCATTAGTAGGCGGATCAGCTCTGTTTTATCGAGATTCAGTTTCAAATGATGGGTTTTCATCCAGGAAGAAAATCAGAAAAGCAGTCTGGTTTTCTCTCTCTCTCTCTCTCGAGGAAAAGAGAAAGAGAGAGAGAGAGAGAGAGAGAACGGGCTGATGGACGGCTTGGTGTAGGGATTCATCTCTTTTTGCACTTATCCCAAATGTTGTAACCTTTAGAGTGTGGAGAGACACAAGGACACAAGCACAAAAGAACCATTTCCCCTCAGGTGGTAACAGCTCTGGGTGTGTGTGTGTGTGTGTGTGTGTGTGTGTGTGTTTATGAAAATCTGATGGAAGACAGACGTTAGCTTGCCTTGCTCCCAGCGGTGTTGTTTTGCCCTTTTTAAAAAGAACCAGCTCTGCATTTCAAATCTCAATCACTCGATCCTGTCTTTGACTTTCATCCACACAGCAAACACACACTCGCGCATTCAAATGCTCCACAACACAACACGCAAGATTACAACAACCAAATGACATACTGTACTGGACAGTTGATGATCAGGAACGAGTTCTAGAAGATATACAATGACACGCTGGACTGACGGCTTAAATGAATCCATTAGCTAGAAAGCTAGTAGAACATTTCTACTGAGAATTCTGGTACTAGGCGCCACACGTTCCTTACCACACCAATTTTAAAATATGAAGTTATGGATTGCTTATTCTATGCTACTAATCAAACACACCAAAAAAAAACCCTGTTGTTGGTAATTCTGAATGAAAACTAGCCAAAACAGATTAGCATGATGATGTTAGCATTAAGTTCAAACATGTTCCAGCTATTTTATCATGATTAGACGGTATAAAAGATCCTTCACTTTGTTTTTCTCAGTATTCCTACTACTAAGATGAAAAGCAGGCTCATAAATCAATGTCGTTTTTATAAACTTGGCTTTTATCACCTCCATCACAGTGTTCACACGCATTCAGCTCCCTTCCTCCCATGGCAGCTGATAAAAAAAAAAAAGCCAAGACCCTTGATCACTGTCAGTTGTGTCATTTTTAGATGGATGATAAAGATCGACCCAGGCTGTTACCGGGTGGCCTCTCCACAGCAACACTGTCAAATAAATCTGCACTGGGTTCGACAGCTGTTGCCTCCGGTGATGGATCCCCATGACGGTCATGAGACAGACAGGTCGGACGGAACAAAGCGAGGTGACTGACAGACCAGTGTTTAACGTCTTAAAAAAAATAATCAACTGTTTTTGTATTATAAAGACCATTGCAATGTGGACACGTCCCAAATCACACATCTTATTCACTAAGAAGGCTACACAAATGTCTTGTACCATTACAAACTGAACCAGGGCATTCTGGGTAGGCTATGTAGGTTGCACTGCATTGTGGGAAATGGAATAATATAGAATACGCTCTAGATTGTCAGTTTGCCTAACATTCACTATTTACACTTTTAGTTAATTCAATGTTGTTTTTTTTAATTACTTTATTTCATTTCATATTTTTCGTAATGTTTCTAACGTTAATAAACAGCTACTGTTCATTAAAATTCCTCAGGATCTCCACCTTTTCCATTCCCCACACCAGGCCTCTCTTATCATGTACTGTTTCAGGAATGAACGGTAAAGTGAAAAGGTTTTTCAGTTCTAAGGACATCATTTTGGACGACCGTTCGGCATTCCATTCGTTGGTTTCTTACTGAATATTATTCTGAATATTATTGCTTCACCTCAGGCTGTGGTGTGAACGTAGCAGTGATGAAAAGTGTCAAAGCAAATTCATCTCATCACCTAACTTAATCCTTTTAATTGGAAGTAAAACATAAAGTGTCATATAAACATAACGCGCTCTCTCTCTCTCTCATATATATGCACACACACACACACACACACACACACACACACACCGGTTTTCTCAGACGCCTGTTTATTTATTTTATTTTTTTATCAGGCTTGACTGATGACAGGTAAAAAATTGAATGTCGGCAGATGTGTGTTTATCAGACAGACAGACATGCAGGTCTGTGGTGAAAGAGTGTGACGTGTACTTAGGGACTGGAACCTCACAAAAAAGTTATGGGAAAAAGTTAAACGTTTTTGTTTTTTTTCACGTTTCCGAGTGTGGAAGCAGCAGGTCAGTTATGTCGCTTTGTCACAAAGAAAGGTACCATACAGGATGATCATGAAGAACTGCCTGATGCATTTACTG
>CM022765.1:27562360-27579860 GCA_012411365.1 Ameiurus melas
ATTATTAGGGGGTGATGGAGAAGGGCCAATGGAGGAATTTCGCCAGGACACCGGGGTGATACCCTTACTCTGTTACCAGAAGTCTCCTGGGATTTCCAATGACCACAGAGAGTCAGGACCTCGGTTTAACGTCTCATCCGGAAGACTGACCTGACACAACAAAACTCTCCAGACCTGACAGTGTACTAGGTTCAAAAGACTCTACATTCTCAAACACAACCAAGACAAAAACAAAACAAAAACACAATCCCTGCCACCAAACCCAAAAAAAAAGAGCCCACAAGCAAAAGAACACACAAAAAGCACCCAACACAAAAACACAAAACAAAACACACACACACACACACACACACACACACACACACACACACACACACAAAAAAAAAACACAAAAACCACACACCAAACCACCCGACCACCCCCCCCCCCCCCGGCCCCACACACACACCTTTTCTCTATCTCTCAGCCTCTGATTCCGATATTCTCAGATCCGTTTCAGGCCTCATCATTCGTGGAATAAATCTGAGATGAATCAGAAACGTGCGTTTGCGGTTTCTGTCAGGAGATTCATTTATCATTCTATGGAAGGAGTCTCCAGTGTCAGCGCTTTGTAACTGTCAGAGCTTAACGTTGTCCAACATGTTCAGGAAAGAGGTTCATGCTTTGGCCGTTTCCCGATAACATGACAAGGTGTGATTTCTTCTGTCATTGTTTTAGAAATAATAATAATAATAATAATGATAATAAAAATTAATATTAATAATAATTAATAATAATAATAAGATAATAATAATAATAATAATAATAATGATAATAGTAGATATATAGATAATAATGATAATAATGATAATAATGTTATAATGATAATAATGTAATAATAATATAATAATGATAATTATAATATAATAATAATAGATAATAATAAATGATATAATGATAATAATAATAATAATGATAATAATATATTAAAATAATGATAATAAATAATTAATAATAATAATATATAAATAAATAATAATAATAATATAATAATGATAAAATGATAAAATATAATAATAATAAATAATAATGATAATAATAAGATAAAAAAAAATAATAATAATATAATAAGATAATAATAATATAAATATAATAATATAATAATGATAATAATATATAATAATGATAATAATAATAAAATAAAAAAAAATAATAATAAAAAAAAAAAATGATAAAATAAAAAAAAAAAATGATAATAAAATAAAAATAATAATAATAAATAATAATAAAAAAATAATAATAAAATATAATAAGATAATAATGATAATAAAAATATAAAAATAATGATATAAAATAAAAATAATAATAAATATAATAATGATAATAATAATGATAATAATGATAATAATGATAATAATGATAATAATAATGATAATAATGATAATAATAATGATAATAATAATAATAATGATAATAATGATAATAATAATATAATAATGATAATAATGATAATAATGATAATAATGGTGAACCATTTGCTGAGCTGTACGAAGAATAAAATAAACTTTAACTTACTTTAACTAAAGTAAAGTAACTTTAGCTACAGGAGTAGTAACGGTGCGTTCCGGTCATGTCGGGAAGTTCGTATTTACGAGTTGAACGCACGTGAACGCCGCGTTACGAGTGGGAGACTTGATATATCGCTTTGCTTATTTGTAAGTCGCTTTGGATAAAAGCGTCTGCTAAGTGAATAAATGTAATGTAAATGTAAATGAGACGCGGGACTTTCTCCGAGCCCAGAGTTTCCGAGTCGGGGGCGTGTCAGTGAGAAAACATGGCGGAATCGATGGATGGAACGTCTGTGGTTGACAGTAAATTAGTTGAGATTGAATGTTTCCTCGCTTCAGCAGCTGTTTTCAGTTATGATGTGTTCGGTACACGCAGCAGGCGTTTTTTACATTCACAATAAAACAAGCTGACTGCCTGCACAAAGTACGACCACAAAGAACGATAACGTTTACAGCGGCTTCACAGATTGATTATAAACATTAAAAAGCTAAACACACCCTGAGGTGCATTCATTGTTCTTCATTTTCTCAAAGTAGAGTTAAAAAAAAACCTTGCTATATACATATATATATATATTGGAGTTAATTAAGAGAAGGTGCACCGCCATCTCGCACTAAGTGACTTGAACGCACCTGACGTCGTAATGACGAACTTCCCAGGAGGACTTGAACGTACCCGTGTAGCTAGTAAGTAAACATGCACACACACACACACACACATACACACACACGCACACACACACACACACACTTGTCCATACCATGGTTGTTTTTGTTGTGTACAGGTGTGTAGTGGTTCTTGGTGCTGCGTATAGGTGTGCTGTCTTTCGGTGAACCATCAATAGTAGCCATGTTCTCCTGCTCATAATGTGAGGGAGGGACAGAACCCTGCTGCCTGAGGATGTCCGCTAGAGCCCTGAATGGAGAACAGAGAGAAATGAACAAACTGGACATATTTACGCAGGTTAAACAAATACTAAGAGATTCAGCTAACTCACAACCCCCCCCCACCCACCCACCCCTCTCTCTCGCTCTCTCTCTCATTCTCGCTCTCTCTCGAGCTCTCTCACTCGTTCTCACTCTCTCCCTCACTCTCTCTCTGTCTGGCTCTCTCTCTCATTCTCGCTCTCTCTCTGTGTTTTTTTTTTTTCTCTGTTGCACACACATACATATATATATAGTGTATACTTATGTATGTATGTGTATATTATATATACATATTCCTTCATCCATGCATACTGTCTCTCTCTCACTCTGTCTGTCTCTCTGTCTGTCTCTCTCTCTCTCTCTCTCTGTCCCTCAGTCTCTCTCTCTCTCTCTCTCTCTCTCTCTCTCTCTCTCTCTCTCTCTCTCTCTCTCTCTCTCTCTCTCTCTCTCTCTCTCTCTCTCTCTCTCTCTCTCTCTCTCTCTCTCTCTCTCTCTCTCTCTCTCTCTCTCTCTCTCTCTCTCTCTCTCTCTCCAGGCAATCAGAGTGACTCAGGTTACCGGTTACATGCCCCCAGATACGGTTTTTACAAACACACTCCATTCATCAGCACTATTATATTAACACACTCTAACACAGTCTGTAAACGGGCTTAAACTTGGTTAACACAACATCACACCTGCACATCACACTACAGTAACAGAGGCTCAGGGGACATACTCTCTCTCTCTCTCTCTCTCGCTCTCTCTCTCTCTCTCGCTCTCTCGCTCTCTCTCGCTCTCTCTCTCTCGCTCTCTCTCTCTCTCAAACACACACACACACCATGCTCCCTTATGAAACACTTTTGGTGGCTTAGAAAAGATAAAAATGGAGGTGAAACTGGGTGACCTCGTTTGGACACTTTTTTATCAGATCCAACTACGTAGTGCTGAATATTAGCAGGTAATCTGAACTCTGTGCTCAAGCTCCTAAAACAGAGTTCCCCAAACTCCACAGTCGTGGAGGTCACCGAGTAAAGACACATAAAAAATCAAATAAAAACTGATCTCCTTGACTCCCAGCAGCTAGATTCGTGCTCTTCATTGATTAAGATGCGTCACTACAGTAGCTAACACAGAGACTTCAGTTCTGAGTGTTTAGCTCGTTGAGGTTTCAGAGAAATGACCTTCAAGTTACATAAAACAAGCTCTCTGTGCATGCAGCAATCAATGAGACTCAAAACTGGGCTTCGGTCCAATCTTCTGAACTCAGGAGCATCGCTCTCAGCATAAGCTGAGGATTTTGTGTGCTTCCTAGTACGGGTTTATGATTCGAACAAAAAATATCGTACCGTAATTCTTGAAGACGTGATGATATGGGATAGGGTGCCATAACGACTAGTGAACATGTGAGTCCAGTAGTCTGCGCAAGAGTTACTAACGAGTTCAATTCAGTTCAATTCGATTTTATTTGTATAGCGCTTTTTACAATAGACACTGTCTAAAAGCAGCTTTAGAGAAATATCAACACACAGATATTAAAGGTGTGAATTTATCCCAACTGAGCAAGACACTGAGTGGTGACGGTGGCGAGGAAAAACTCCCTAAGATGTTTTAAGAGGAAGAAACCTTGAGAGGAACCCGACTCAGAAGGGAACCCATCCTCATCTGGGTAATGACAGATACTGTGGAAATAGTTCAGTATTGACTTATATGAAGTCTGTATGGCCTTCTTTAGATGGTTATAAGATTTGCGCTTTCTGTCCTAGTAGGACAAGTGTTCTCACCCAAGGTGCTTCTAACAAAAGAACCTTTCAAGACCCGAGGGTGCGGTTATCTTGGAAAATTTGGAGAATTGGAGAAGGTAATCCGGCATAAGTTTCTACATGCCTTTGCAAAGTTTTTCCTCTACAAATGTCCAGCTGTGAGCTCCTACTGTAGCCCTCTGAGGCAAAAACTCCAGATGAGAGAGCATGACATGTGCATTGCCCAAGGAGGAGGCCATTTTGGCTGTGCAAGGGGAGCCTGAAATGGCGTCTTAAGTGTGTCAAAGTCAGAGAGAGAGAGAGAGAGAGAGACTTTGGGACAATATATAAATAGTTTTCCCCTTGCAGGAGGAGGCCTTTTTTAACAGAAGTTCTGGTCCCGTGTAAGCGACCTGGTTTTCTGTGGCCCAGTTGGCCGCAAGAGTGTGAGAGAAAGTGAAAAAGAGAGATTAAGAGAGAGAGAGAGAAGAGAGAGAAAACTTCACTTTTCTGCATTTAGCTTCACACAGAGAGTAGCTCTGTGGGACACAGATAATCACTGTAAGTCTTTTCCTGCCAGGTTGCATAAATGAAAAAGTATTATGTTTAAAAAAAAAAAAAGTTATGTTTTTACTTAAACTTCCCTCAAGGCTCCAACCCTAAAGGTCACAGTCAAAGTTATCTCTTCGTCACCTCAGGACTCCTACAGATACACAACCCTGCTCCGAGAAACTTCCACTAGAGTTTAGTTACCAGAACATCAGGCAAACAAATGCATATATATATATATATATATGAACAATGTTATTCTTGGGAGCTAAGTATAATTATGAAGGACACATGGAGGTGGTGGGTATAGAGAGAGATGAAAATTTATGATAGTCCTCGTTGCAGAACCAAAAGTCTAAGGGGTGGAGTTGGACCTGATCCGTCCAAAGCCTGAAAGCCTAATCCGTAACCCACAAAACAATACGACTTATCCAGGATGAAACACACTGAGAGGTCTCCATTCTTTGCTTTTGGTTAAACTTTACCCGAGTAGGAGGCGCTCTATCTGGACTGACTTTTTGTTCCACAGTGAGGAGTATTTTATAACGCAATTAAACACTGATCTCTTTCTAACAAGAACAAACACCAAAACTACACATCAAACACCTATATAAAATTGTGTTTCTTCATCAAGCATTAATATTAACATTAACACACATTCACACACAGTGACCACCAAACAAAAATGCCACCAGCCGCCACCAAACACCAAGAAATATTCACCACTAATCACCAAAAACACCAACAATCGCCACTATTCACAAAGAAACACCAACATTCACCACCAATCACTGAAAAACACCAATATTTACCTACCAAAAATAAAGAAAAATCCCTCACACACTCCAAAAGTCTGCTGCTGCCACTTGGTTTTACAACATAGAGAAAATCAATAATTGTAAGCCAAGACTGGAAGAATGAACATAATAAAATGGACTGTTGTGCTTGTATAATAAACACACAGTGTTGCGTAATAGACAGAGTGCTAAAGACTGATAAGACAGGATGTAAACAGACGTTTTATCATCCAAGTGTCATGCTCAATGTTAGGGGTCAAAGAATAAAGAGACATGACGATCCACAATCCAAGATCTAAACAAAGGCCACAACTGGAAAACTCTAGAAACAAGCGCAATAAAATTGAGGACAGGTCTAGAACATGACACATTTGGTGACAGACCACCCAATATTTAGGTAAGCAAAAGTATGGGAACAGATAGTCTTAATTAGGACTGCACAATTAATGGAATATCGATCGCAAATTACGATTTTGACTGCCCACGATTAAATGAACATGATCGACTGCGATATTAAGATCAAATCAAGTGCTTCCTAAACTTACAGCCAATCACATAGAGCGGCGCCAGCTTCGCTTCGAGCTCCAGCGCTCCGCACGAGGTGAAATCATGACATGATGCTAAATGGCACTACAGAGGGACATAAAACGGCTTCACACCGAACAGGAAAACCTCTGCAGATAAACTCAGGGCTCTACAATGCGACCATTTCACTCACGTTTGCGACTGAAAAATATTTTTGTGCGACTGTGAATAAATATTTATTCACACCGGTACGAGTGACCTGTTCGGAGTTGTATAATCCAATCGGAATAAAAACTACAGGAAGTCCTAAATGCATCTTACACCGAGCAGCAGTTACTTTCACACTGCTTTTCATCTCCTCAGTCAACCGAACACGTGTGGAAATACTGCAGAGAAGACTTTATGCTGAAAAGTATCACTGTACATCATCTGCTTCTCTCAACTTCCCGATCTCACAAACCGCCATCTTTTATTGATCCCGCAAAATGATCTGAACTTTCACCTGCTCGTGGAGACACAGTGGCGTCGGGCGGAGTAAATTAACAATAATGCTAACGCTACATGGTGGGTTTAATTCCAGCTTCTTTATAAAAAAATTCCTCACCAATCATAATCTGTTCAGTCTGTAAACATGCAGTACGCTGCCGCTCTCCTTCGCTAACTCTAGTTCACTTCATTTAAACTCACGGTTGCCAGATGTCACTAGAAAAGTCAACTCCAGTTTCCATGTTTTGATTTAATCCCTGATAAAAAAAAACAATATTATCAGCAGACGTGGACACTGTACTGGGGGAACAAAATAAACAAAAATAAAGCTACTAAAATGTAAAGACAGAAAATGTGATTAGTTATAAATAAATTGTTTTATATATATATATATATATATATATATTATAATAACTTCATAAAATATAAATAAATGTGAATAAATGTACATGTAAATATCAGGAAATGAAATCTGAAATTCTGATCTGTCATCTCTCATTCATCTCAAACCCAAATGTCTTCAGTGTATAGCAAATAAAGTAGAGTATATATTCAATACTACAAATAAAAACAAGTAAATGTTCCTAAAATAACGAACGGCATACCATTGCATGGCTAACTAATATCCTGCATGCTTATTGGTAAATGGTAAATGTGCACTTATATAGCGCTTTTATCCAAAGCGCTTTACACTGTGTCTCATTCACCCATTCACACACACACCAATGGTAGCAGAGCTGCCATGCAAGGTGCTAGCTTGCCATCGGGAGCAACTTGGGGTTCAGTGTCTTGTCCAAGGACAGTTCGGCATGTGGAATCACCCGGGCCGGGAATCAAACCCCAACCATACGATTAGTGGACAACCCGCTCTACCACCTGCACCACAGCTGCCCAATAATTGGCTGTTTTGTGGATTATATAAGGTTGACTCATTTAACCTTTAGCTGAGAGTTTTCCAAACATTTTGGCTAAAAGAAACCCAAATTGACACTACGACACTATTTCTGTGACCCCCCCAAACTCTTGACCACATTTCATTATTTAAATTCTGGATTTAGAATTTGTTTTTCCACTGAGTCAGACTCACTTGTTGTTGTCGAGGAACTAGTGAAGGTAAATGGACAGAGGATAGGAAGAAGGACAGTGAAAAAGACTAAAACGGCACATACACTCTTTATTTTGAATATAGATTGGATTCTTTCACAATAGCAGCACACCCTATAACATTTTAAAATAGTAACACTCAAGATCCTTATTCATCGAGCGGCATTCATAATATCGATTTGTAAAATAAAAGAATAGCGCTCCGCAGGTCCATTTTTGTTTCCCTGACGTACAAACAGTGGACCCCGAGATCCATTTATATACCTTAAATCAATTTTAAATATATTCTACCTTCACTTTACCTAATGGCAGGAACAAAAAACGCTCCCGTGGGGAAACCACAATGCCGAGCCTAAAAGCTGTCATTTAAGCAGTTTTGATTGGTCAATAAATTTAACAGGCTGAAAGTGACTGAAAGGCACTTGTTTTTTCCTTCAGGATGAACAATTTTGCACATAGCGATGATTATGGTTAGACATTTGCTGGTTTTAAAGTCAAATGATCTTACCACACCTCCATCAAGGGTTTATTATGCCTTATTTCTGAGACATTTTACAGCCTTCATTTGGTTACATTACTCAAACTCTTGGCATCATGCATTATTCATGCTGAGAGTGGAGACGGAAAGACAAAGTCTGACGATGGGATTTTGAGCGATTATTCACTGTTAGTGCTTAGTCATAAGAAAGGGACATTGGAAAGTGTGTTATTTGCTACTCAGGATTAAAGAAAAAAAAAGTCCATGGTTGTGTCATAAACTTGTATAATCATGCGAAGTTATCATAATGTACAAATGCAACAATGGAAAGTCTCGAAACATAGTTTATCTAAAGCAGCGGTTCCTGAACTAGGGGTCGTGAGCCCATGTTTACAAATCGGGTCGTTTGGGAAAGTCACAGTTTCATCTTTTGTCCCTGAAATTCAGAATATTACATGAAGGAGTTGTCCCCAGTTAATCATTTTAATAAATAAATAAAACTAATGAAATAAAGTTGACATCATTTGTCGACCAACAGCAGGCTCCTGCCCTTCCTGCGTTCATTCTGGAGATGTAGGCGATCGATAGAGAAATGTGAGAGCAACCCTGCTGATGTGACACACTATAATGCAGTCAGTCATTTCACACCAGTCGCCATTTCACAAAAGACGGTAAACACAAGACTGGCATTTGGCAAATGCCAACCAATAATAAGTGGAGAGCCAGAGTCGAGTGAGCCTGGATTTGCATGGTGTTTGTTTAGGAAGTTGAAGGACAGATGAGAGCACAGTTTTAGGCCTAAGAAAACAGACCAGTAATTGAAATTGGGAGAAATAAAAAAAAAAAATGAAATAGAAAAGTATAAATATCGAGTTTATCTGAGTGTACAAGTCAGGAATATAGAGACGTAACAAAGCTTTCATGAACGGTAAGGTTTTCTATAAATTAGGATGCCATGTAGTCATCTGGCTGCTTAGACACGCCCATGTGCCTGATATGGCCTCCATTTGCCATACTGAAGGATACATCTCTCTGTCGCATTCAGACACACCCATTTTTCACATTCAGACACACCCATCTGTCCAACTCAGATACGCCTATCTGTCCACTCAGACATTAAATGACACCCCCTCCATTCAATCAACTCAAAGATGCACACATTATCCCCCTCAAACACACCCATCATTGACACCATTTAGTCACACCCATCTGTCCAACTCAGACACACCCATCTGTCCAATTCAGACACACCCATTTGTCCAAACAGACCTACCTGTCCTACTCATACACTCCTATCTGTCCAACTCCGACACGAGCATCTGTCACACTCAGACACACCCATCTGTCACACTCAGACAGGCCTGTCTGTCACACTCAGACACACCCATCTGTCACACTCAGATACGCCCGTCGGTCACACTCAGACACAAACGTCCATCTGTCACACTCAGACACGCCCATCGGTCACACTCAGACACGCCCATTTGCCACACTCAGACACACCCACCATTTCTCTCACTCAAAGCTATAGCTCTGTCCAACTCAAAGGTTCACCCATCATTTGTTCCACTATCCCATCTCTCTATCTGTCCTATATAAGGACATACATGGTCCAAGACCTGCCCAACTTTCTAGTTTAAAGACATCACTCTCAAAGACCCACGCACCATTCACCCCATTCTGACAAATCTATCTTTCCCTCTCAAAGTCATGGCCATCTTTTCTAACTAAAAGACAAGCCTGCCTATCTGTCCCTCTCATGGACAAAACCCATATTTCTCAATCAAAGACACATCCGCCAATCTGTCTCACTCAGACACAACTATTTGTCCAATTCAGACACACCAACCATTTGTCTCACTCAAAGAACCAGGTCTGTCCAAAGATACAGTTCTGTCCATCTTTTAGTTGGAAAGATGGGTGTGTCTCACTCAAAGACACACCCATCATTCTGACTAAAAGACAGGCCCACCTATGTGTCCCTCTCAAAGACAACCATTTGTCTTACTTTGACTCTCCATGATTTAAAAATAAATAAATAAATCTGAACAGAAAGTCCTGTTATCAGAGTACGCATGAGAACAGGCTTTTGGGGTGTGTGTGGTGTGTGTGTGTGTGTGTGTGTGTGTGTGTGTCTGCAGGGGTTGAGAACTGATCAATAAGATGTTGCCATCCTTCTGTCTCAAGGTCACAAGTAGATTTATAGTATTTCCTAATTTCTCATGCTTTTACGCTTTACTCGGTCTATATATCTATCTCAATTTCTCTCTTTTTCTTGGCATTATATTTTTTTTATATCTTGGTAGCAGTGACGGCAGGTGGTCTTCTCTCTCTCTCTCTCTCTCTCTCTCTCTCAAATATATATATACACACATTACACATTTAACATGAGCAATAGGATTATATATTAACGTGCTCGTTCTAACACATTATCGGTCGTACACTCTCAGGGACTTGTATGATGGACACACCACATAAGACTGATAATAAACACAGACACAGCCAATCAATGTTACTATACTAAGACAGATAAAATGGAGCTTTTTTTTTTTTTTTAAACTCCCTGACTTTGGAATTAAAATCTTGAGCATTGGTCTGTCCTCTTGTTTAATTTTCATTTCTCATCACAAGACGTTTCTAAACTCTGCTCATCATTAACAATGTCTGCCATTTCTAGCCAAAGAAGGGAGTGGAGCATCTTCTTTTCTATCGGTCTGTCTGTCCCTCAGTTCCTGTCCTTAGAAATAAGAACAAGTAGCATTAGCAAGTCAAGGGAACCATCCTTGTGCTAGAATCTGTGCTAAAAGATGAACCGTAAAGTTTTGGAGTACATTATGAGAATGCCGATTTAATTCTTCTGAACATTTTAGATGACTCAAAAACTTCATAGACAAAAATCCATTTAAAAAACTTTCATCTTTAATTAATAGAGTCGAAAACTTGTTTGAAAATGCGAGCAAGAACTATTTAATTAACTCTTTTCCCTGCGTCTTCTTCCGACTGTGGTAGTTTCCTTTGCCCTCTCTGGCAGGTGTGTGGAAACGAAGAGGCTCTATCAATATTTAAACAAAGACACGCTCGTCTGGCTGAGGAGAAGCGGCGCAGGTCATCAAAGTGGGACGAGGACAATGTTACAGGACACAAAGTCACGATTATTTCATCATCACAAGACGTGAGACGAATCTCACCACCTCTGATGTAAGATTCAGAGAGGAGTTAAAATAACTCGGAGTCCAGGGCAGACAGTTTTACTGCATCAGTGGAATACAGTGAAAATGTGAAAATCTGATCTTTATACCATCACACAGCTACATACATGCACACAGAGTCCGTTCTGGAACAGAATACATAGTGTTACAACTGTACTGACACTTTAATCATCAACAGCTAACTGCACATGATGCTGCTGAGTAAAGTGTGGAAAGGAAAGGAAGGGAAGGGAATGGAAATGAAAGGAATGGAAAGAAAGGGAACTGAAAGGATGGGAAAGGTAAGGAAAGGAAAGGAAAGGAAAGGAAAGGAAAGGAAAGGAAAGGAAAGGAAAGGAAAGGAAAGGAAAGGAAAGGAAAGGAAAGGAAAGGAAAGGAAAGGAAAGGAAAGGAAAGGTAAGAAAGGAAATGGAAAGAAAGGGAACTGAAAGGATGGGAAAGGTAAGGAAAGGAAAGGAAAGGAAAGGAAAGGAAATGAAAGGAAAGGAAAGGAAAGGAAAGGAAATGGAAAGAAAGGGAACTGAAAGGATGGGAAAGGTAAGGAAAGGAAAGGAAAGGAAAGGAAAGGAAAGGAAAGGAAAGGAAAGGAAAGGAAATGAAAGGAAAGAAAGGGAATGGAATGGAATGGAAAGAAATGAAAGGAATGGAAAGAAAGGGAACTGAAAGGATGGGAAAAGAAGGGAAAGGAATGGGAAGGAAAGGATGGGAACCAAAAGGAAGGGAAGGTAACGGAATGGAAAGGAAAGGAAAGGACAGGAAAGAAATTGAAAGGCAATGATCAGAACATAACAGAAAGGAAAGGAAAGAAAATGAAAGGAAGTGAAAGGAAAGGAAATGAAAGGAATGGAAATGAAAGGAAGTGAAAGGAAAGGAAATTAAATGTACAGTTTACAATATGAGAAGTTAAGTAAAGACTTTAGAAAAAACAGAAAAAGCACTAAGTAAAAAAGGAGAAAAGACAAAAGGAAAGAAAGGAGAGAAGCAGAAAGAAGAGAAGAGTGGAGGAGGAGGAGGAGGAGGAGGAGGAGAAAGGCGAGACCTCGGCATTGCACTGATTGAGTTTACTAATGCACATCTCCCTGAGAGGCGAATGTGTCTCTGCCTAAACATGCCTATATCTCATTCCCATTAAGTATGCATGGAACGTCCCAGAAGAGAGAACGTCTCCCACAGCCGTGTCTTACAAATGAGATCATCTCGGCACTCACACATATATACACTTACGCACACTCGAAGCAAAGCAACAGCTTTGGCACTTGGCCAGCAACAAGCAACGAATAAACAGCAGGATACGAATGGATAAATCTCTATTTACTTCTGGCACGTTCCGGCTGTTTCTGTGATTGGTTAGCATTGCTCTCATCAGTCCCTCCAAGACTGTGCGATTTTACGATCACGGAAATTGACGCAAAATCAAGCAAACGCGGCAATACTCGGAGGAGCTTCCACATTACAGCTTTTCCACATTACCGCAGATTTGGGCCGAGACACGTCATGTGACATCATGATCAATGTGCATTCAGCCAACGCCCTCTTCGAGTCAAGTGCAATGAACACGAGTACAGCTAAAAGGTCTAATTTACCCACAAACATCACTGCAGTACTGTTTCTTGTGATTATTGCTAAGTAGTTTTCCCCAAAACAGGAAGTCCATCGTTCCCAGCCGGGGAGTGGGATAGTCATGCTTTCTTCAAACTCACTGATCCAAACCTTCTGTGTGCCAGAAATATCAGGTACATGCCGGAAAATGCAGACAGGCCCGAGTCCCGACGTTCATAGCTAACACTAGCCAATTGCAAGCATCTCTTACATACTGTATAGAGGATTTGGCACTCAGCACGTTACCCCTCACCCTCTGGGACTGCTTGGTGTTGTGTGACAGAGGAGAATCAGATAATGGGCTAGAATTTGGGGGGATTTGGAACACTGTATAAAATTCAACAGCATTTGGAGGGGAAACGCAATCTATTTGGCACCGCTGTACTTCCAGTCCTCCAGATGGTTTCAGGACAAATCCTCAACACCACTTCAACCCCAGTAGGCTATACATTATTCTCTGATTACTTTATGTGTCGTGGTTTTGCGTGGAGAAAGAGCTCTGCTCTAGCTAATGGAAAAATAAACCCAGGATGGACAGACAGCACTGCGTGATCCACATCTCTGAACCGCTACACCATCTTTATACAATCACACATCATACAGGATCTTTAATTCTGTTTCTTCTGGACACGCTTTAAAAAGGTTCTTCAAATGTTCTCTGGGTTGTTAAGGCCCTTAGCTTCCTGGATAAATTTAACCTGGAAAGAGAACGATTGATAGAAGCACTGAGGTTTCCCCAAGTTCATGTCCAAAAATCAAGAAAGGAAAGGTAAGGGAAGAGGGAAAGGGAGTAGGAAAGGAAAGAGAGGAGGAAAAGAAAGGAAAGGATAGGGAAAGAGAGAAAGGGAGGAGGAAAGAAAAGGAAAGGGTGGAAAGGGAGAAGGAAAGGAAATGGAAGAGAAGACAAGGAAATGAAATGAAATGGAAGAGAAGACAAGGAAAGGAAAGGAAAGAGAGAAAGATAGGAGGAAAGGAAAGGAAAGAGAGAAAGATAGGAGGAAAGGAAAGGAAAGGAAATGAAAGGGAAGGAAAGAAAAGGAAAGGAAAGGAAAGGAAAGGAAAGGAAAGAGAGAAAGATAGGAGGAAAGGAAAGGAAAGAGAGAAAGATAGGAGGAAAGGAAAGGAAAGGAAATGAAAGGGAAGGAAAGATGAAGGAAAGAAAAGGGGAAAGTGAGAAGGAATGGAAAGGGAAGTAAAGAAAGAAAGGGAGAAGGAAAGGAAATGGAAGAGAAGACAAGGAAATGAAAGGGAAGTAAAGAGAGAAAGGGAGGAGGAAAGGAAAGGAAAGGAAAGGAAAGGAAAGAGAGAAAGGCAGGAGGAAAAGAAAGAAAAGGGGCAAGGGAGAAGGAAATGAAAAGAAGGGAAAGGAAGTGAAAGAGAGAAAGGGAGAAGGAAAGGAAAGGAAAGAGTTAGAGAGAGTTAGGGCAAAATGAAATGAACAATCAGCCTCAGAAATCCTGTTTCTATTACAGAACTGACGTTGAGGTAATTTTCAACCCGAGTAAGAAGATGAAAGAAGAGTGCGCTCTTATTTCCTCTCTCGCTTGTCATTAGTAGCAGCACTGCTCGTCAGAAGAGCTCCATTTCCATCAGGATTGTTTATAATGAGGTGAAACGCCGATGATATACCGGGCGTTTGTATATAAATCTTACAGTCGTGTAAGTATAAAAAGGAAACAGATGATCTGGGACAGGAGGCTGAATCATCACATCCACGTCCACTTTCAGAAAGGAGCCTTCATTTCCTACACGCGTTTCTCTTATTGCTATTTCAACACATGTTGTGTTCAATTATCCCATCAATGTGTAACCAAAAGAAAAAGATTTCACAACCAACACGACATCCATCCATTTTCGGTACCGCTTATCCTTCAGGGTCATGAGGAACCTGGAGCCTATCCCAGGGAGCATGGGGCATAGGGCGGTGATGTTAGACATTCCCACTCCCTTTTGAGAGTTAACGACAGCATTACAGCTATTCCCCATGATGTAATACAGAGAGTGGATTAACGTTACGTACAGTGAGCAAGTGTTTTGGACAGGGCAAGCTGTAGTCATGATCATTAAGAGGATGGATTAGAGCCGTGATTATTCACGTATTCGGTGACTGTTAACGCTGGGTCAGGGGCTAACAGAACTTAGCTAGCTCATTAATGTTGAGGCCGAAAGTTCTTCACAAGATTTACATGACAGAGAGAGAGCATGGGGTTACAGTAGGTTGTAATGCTTTCCACCATCTCTGGCGGTGGGGTGCTAAAGGCAGGAAAATAAATATTCACAAGTCAGCTAGATTCGCCAGGTGAGTCTACAGCACTATTTTGTTCATCAGGAGAGTGGAGGTCACATTTCCAAAAATGACACAATTAGGGATTCTGTAACACAGTTTCTCAGTTAAACCCAAAGGGAATTTGTCCATATTTCGTAGCGAACATCTAAACAACACTTTCTTTGTTCTTTTACAGCTTTTCACATGGAAGCGAGTGGGACTCCTGTCTTCCCAGATGGAGGGAGATTTGTAAGATGATTCACCAACTCCCATTCTTACATCTGTCAAATGTTTCAATGATTTTAAATAAGTCACCTGAATTCCATGCAACTGTTCATTTATATTGTGAGCTTTTTAGTAGAATTTTAGCGTACGGACAAACTGCATGTTAGGACAATTGTAGGTGGAAAAGTATAAACACCTCATCTGTGTTTTTGAACATCCTTGTGTGATGGTGAACACACAGTGTGCGTGTGTTAAATGTATTAATACACTGGTTGTGCTGAAAGCAGCACAAGACGTGTCGGCTTAACTAGTCATGCAGCTGGGTTCACAACGAACACGTCATGAGGTTATTTTAAATCAGTATTAAGAGCGGATGTCCCGGGTAAATTCAACAAAAATCCGCGGCGTGAAACGGCGGAGAGGCGTGGGAATTTAGAGCCCTGCTCACTCAATGAGTGGGATTACAGACTTAATCCCATGTTTTCCAAACACTGTACTGCACGCTTTAGTGTGTTTCCTGTTCGAGCGCACCGGATTCCGCTCATCGTCTCATTAACACGCCGTTTACACAAACCAGCTGGGTGTGTTCGTGCAGGAAACGCCCGCTAATTTATCTTCCACATTAACATTACGTTACTCGGTATATGGATGAGCGTACACTACAGAGTTTTCCTTTACACACTGACACCGCTAACTTTACATAAAACAGTGCATTGTTATAAACCTGCGACTGATCAGAGCTGCTGGGGTTTTTTTTTGAACACACAGTGTGTCTGCGTCTATACGAAGTACGTTCGTAAATTGCCTTAGAGAACGGAAGATGATATTTTTATGAGATGTTTCTGAAATTGACAGCGTGAGAGGTCAGGGTTTAATTAAACGGACACGGCTGAAGAAATGGTGAAGGCTTCCACAGATAAAGGAAGCAGGAAAAAGTGTTCGGCGCTACACGGTCACTTACTGTACCTATTGTCCTGTTTTCGTAGTATTGTACTATCCAGTGTTGTTAGCACACACCTGCACATGCACTTTATGTAGAACGTGTGGATCATATTTAGTTCTGCGTCGTCTCGTGTGGTCAGTGTGTTGTTTATGTAGCACCATGGTCCTAGAGGAACGTTGTTTCATTTCACTGTCCCAACTGTATATAGTCGACATGACAATGAAGCCACTTGAACTAGAAAGTGTAAGGGCCGGTTCACAATGGGACGGTTTTGGGCGGAGTGCTGAATGACAGTAGATGGCGCTTATTTAAACGCAGAAATAACCTGGCACACAAGGTGGCGCAGCACAACCTTTCGTTTCTGACACCCGATTATCACAGACAAGAAGTCTTTAATACGCCAGTATTTACGTCTTTACGCCGTTCATGCACTATTTGTAAACTGGCTAAAGCATGTAGGCACTGTTGAGAAATGTAAGGTGTTCGGTGACTTACACTGCAACGAATACTTCTATACAGCTAAATCCTTAACGTTCTTAAACAGTATATTGTTTTATTGTAAGGCAACAAAAATGTCAATGTTCCTGTAAGTGGTGAAGTGTTGAATATGAATAGTCTTTTTTTTTTTGTGGTCAATATGAAAATACAACAACGCAGTAATGGGGCACTTAGCTATTTGAATAAGAGGTGAAGAATACTATATGCACACACACACACACACACACACACACACATATATATATATATATATATTAGCATTCTTCACCTCTGTGAGTACATCATATTCAACATGTGTGTAAATATTTGATGATATCTTGTCATGTGACAACTCTGAAGAAATGACACGTTGCTACAATGTAAAGTAGTGAGTGTACAGCTTGTGTAACAGTGTACATTTACTGTCCCCTCAAAATAACTCAACAAATGTACACTGTTACACAAGCTGTACACTCACTACTTTACATTGTAGCAAAGTGTCATTTCTTCAGTGCTGTCACATGACAAGATATCATCACATATTTACACACGTGTGAGGGGTGTACTTACTTTTGTGAGAGACTGTGTATACCAGGATAAAATACATACAATGGACTGTCATTCAGCAGATTATCATTTACAGGGAA
>CM022765.1:27584860-27612360 GCA_012411365.1 Ameiurus melas
CCTGCAGGGAAACAACAACAGGAACAAACATGATGACTGCAGCGGTGCATTTCCGGTAAGGTGTCAAACTTTATGTTACATTTCCTTATGATTATTTAAAAACTTTCATCTGGATTTGTTTTGGTGAATGCGCGCGCTAATGATAATGATGCTGATGATACGAATTATGGGATATGGCACGCGCTCGGTGAAGTGGAGTGCAGAGAAAAAGAAAAGGAAAGATTTAGAAACACTTACTGAGGGATGAGTCTGACTCCGAGCTGCTCCATCACTACATCTCTACTGACTGACTGACTGACTCTCATCTCCTCCCTCCTTCCCTCTCTCCCTCTCTCTCTCTCTCTCTCTCTCTGACCCCCTCCCTTCCTCCGTCTCTCTCCCTCCTTTTTTTTTTTTTCTTCTTCCCCCTCTTCTCTCTCTCTCTCTCTTTTTTTTTTTTTTTTTTTTTTTTTTTTTTTTTCCCCCTCCCCACTCTCCCTCTCCCTCTCACCCTCCCCCCTCTTTCTCTCCCTCTCTCGCTCCCTCACTCTCAGTCTCCATCACTCTCTCCCTCTCTCTCTCGCTCTCTCTCTCTATCCCTCTCTTACTCCCTCACCCCCTCTCCCTCCCTCTTTCCCTCCCTTCCTCTCCCTCTATTACTCTTACTTTCCATCCCTCTCTCTCTTTATCTCTCTCCCTCCCTCTTGATCCCTCCTTTTTTTTTTTTTTTTTCTCTCTCTCTCTCTCTCTCACTCCCTCACTCTCAGTCTCCATCTCTCTCTCCTCTCTCCCTCACCCTCCCTCTCTCTCCCTCCCTCACCCTCCCTCTCTCTCCCTCCTCTCTCTCTCTCTCTCTCTCTCTCCCTCACCCTCCCTCTCTCTCACTTTTTTTTTTCCCTCCCCCATCTCCAGCGTTACCTCTGACTGTTACAAAGCACTGACATTGGAGACTCCTTCCATAAATGTTCAATAAACGTCTTCTTACAGAAAATCAGAGCAGTGGTGTAAATACAGAAAACTGATAACACGGTAAAATGTTAGGGGATTATAGTGATATGAAACTGTACAATCTGTGTGTGTGTGTGTGTGTGTCTGCTTGTTCTGGGTCAGGATCTGCTCTCACATTGAGGGAATGAGGAGAGAGAGAGAGAAAGGAGAGAGAGAGAGAGAGAGCACACTGCACACACTATTATACTTTGTATATTTGTTTTTTTGTGTATGTATGTGTGTGTATTTGATATGTGTGTGTTTCCTTCCTTCCCTTTTCCCCCTGACGGTTCTATGAGCCTCGCTACTCGTGTTTCTGTTCAGCTGCGTTGTTGAATGAGTGTACGTTTGTTTCTGCTTATATATTTTTCTTTACCCGAGCTTTAGCAAAACAAATGTTAATATTTGCCATCCCAATAAAGCAACCTCTTGACTTTGACTTTCAGAGAGAGAGAGAGAGAGAGAGAGAGAGAGAGATAGAGAGAGAGAGAGAGACAGAGAGAGAGAGACAGAGAGAGAACACAGACAAGAGATACTTTGGGGAAGGAACGTGAAGTGTGAGCGTTTCATCAGAGCTGGTCAGGATAGAGGAGAAACAGAACCTTTATAAAATGTTATTAAAGCAGAACAGGAGAATGAAAGATTGAGAAAGGGATAGAGTCAGCGTGAGGGAGCATTAGAGTGAGAGAGAATATATAAAGATAAGAAATGGACACAGACAGAAAGAGACAGTTGGAGAGATAAAGCGAGAGACAGAGAGGGACAGACCGTTAAAGAGAAGGAGAAAGAGAGAGACAAAGAAAGTGTGAGAGATTGAGAAAGAGAGAGAAGTAGGCTGTGAAAGGAGGAAAGTCACAGTTCATTAAAAAACATCGGAGAGAAAATCGCTTCATCTCATCAGAAATAAGGAGCAGTGCGGCGTCTCGATGTACCGAAACCACAGACGCCTGTCAGCCAATAAGAAGGAAGGATTTTCTGAGGTTATTTTGCATAAGCGCACCAACACATGTTCCGGAACGTCTTTTAAATTAGCAAGCAAACTGTTAAGTTCCTGAAACACTAAACCGTGGACTTGCTTTCCGGAAACCTTCCTTTTTTTTCCCGGACAGAAAGTGAACAGGTGAGATAGTGGATTAAAAATTGTATCTGCTGAAGCAAGCACAGGTGGAGCAGCTGTAACCTCTTCCAACACATACACAACGTCACGTCACGTCACACAAGTACAAGAAACGGGAGTGTGATTGAGGACACAGCCCGGATCATCACGGACACTGACACTCTGACACACGGAAATACAGACACAGACACGGACACTGACAAACGGACACTGACACATGGACACTGAGGCGGACACTGACACATAGACACTGACACACGGACAGACTGAGACACGGACACTGACGGACAGACTGAGACACGGACACATGGACAAACTGAGACATGGATGCTGACACACAGACACACGGACACTGACACACTGAGACATTGCGACACGGACACACGGACTGAGAGACACTGAGACACTGAGACACAGACACAATGAGACACTGAGACACGGACACACGGACTGAGACACACTGAGACACTGAGACACAGACACAATGAGACACTGAGACACGGACACACGGACTGAGACACAGACACACTGAGACACACTGAGACACAGACACACTGAGAGACAGACACACTGAGACACACTGAGACACAGACACACTGAGAGACACTGAGACACTCCTCAGACGAGAATGTTTGGAAATTCAGAACCCAATCTCGCGACACTATGACACTTCACAATCAAGTGTTTGTCTTTCATCTGAGCGGACGGTGTATGGTTTTAGAAATCTACCCGTCCGTCCTGCACTTCAGCTGGAGATGATTGAGGTAGTTAATCAGGATTTGCTCCCCTTATATCACTGTGTGCGCCAAACAACAGCCGATGCGGTCGAGTCCAGCTGCAGCTAAAGTTGCAACAAGTCCTTAACAAATGTAGCAGATGTTAAACTAAAGCCCTCGTTCACAACGCCATGTGTTTTAAACTTTGTTGAAGCTCTAACTACCTCTTTTGAACGATCAACGATGATGCACAGAAACATTTCTACCGTTAGATGTATTGTAAAGAATGGGAGAGGAAAGAGAGGGATTACGGAGCGGATAATGTCAGTACATCATGAATTCGTGTGCTTCACGGCGACCTTGCATCCTCGAATAGAGGATGTTTTTAACTCCCGAGCCGTTTGGGCTAGTTTCAGGTCAGGCTTAGTGATACTCTACATGGTTCTGAATTTAACCCAACATCTTCAGTTATCCTGATGTGAAGCCCAACCTTGACCCGATTACACGTCATAATATAGCATGGGTTAAAAACAACAACAACAAAACAGCTTTGCAGGTTTTTTTGTTGTTGTTATTTTTACTTTGTACCTGATCGCAGTATTATTTCGCTCCATTCGATTGGACATTGTCTCAAGAGCAGCTTTACAGATACATCTAAACACAGGATAGAGATTTTAAGTGTGTGAATTCATCCCTATTGAGCGAGATGGTGGAGACGGTGGTGAGGAAAAACTCCCTGAGATGATATGAGGAAGAAACCTTGAGAGGAACCGGACTCAGAAGGGAACCCGTCCTCATGTGGGTAACAACAGATAGTGTGAAAGTAAAAGGAAGTTCATTGTGGTTTTTATATGAAGTCTGTGTGCTGAACTAGTCCACTGTTCACTAAAGGAGACCTGAGTGTAAAACTGCATGTGGTAATTGCAGTCCTAACGCCATCGCAGCAACCGTAGTCCCGGCAACAACAGCGAGAACGTCCATGTGGAATTGAGGTCCAAAACCATTTTCATGGTACTTCAAGCTGTACCGTCCTCAGCGATCTCCAGGCTGCACTGCTTGGGGTCGTCCTCAGTGGCCGAATGTAGCCTCCAGTTGATGAGAGCTCCATCCAGAGGTCCATCCATCAGTATGGATCAGGCAGGTCCGGAAAGCAGAAAGGATCACGATCACCGGCATCACCATAATATCATGTGTGGCTCGACAGAAGGAGAGAGGGAGGTAATGAGGTAAAAGTAAGAGAGATTCTATCCTGTAATGGATACGAGCGTGTACTTTGCGTAAAAGAAAATCTATTCATGGTAAGCTTCAGTAAACAAATGCGTTCTACTCAACTTTATTTGGCTTTATTGCTTAAAATATAAACGAATCAATTCAATAATCCTTTGTGACCCTCACCAGAGTGAAGCCTTTATTATAGATTAATGAATGAAAGCAGTAAATGCGACCACCTGGTGCGTTCTCATATTAATGAACATGGCCTTCATTACTCACGCTGGTTGTGTTTGTGCTCTCCAGGCAGCCAGGAATGTCAGTAGGGTGGATGGTACATAAATCTGGCACAGAGTGTTTGACAAATTGATAAGTACTATACTAAGGATTTTCTCTTTAAGATCTTCTGAATACAGTTGTTTTCCCCAACTCCAGCCTGTGGTGTTTGTGAGGCGACGGCACATGAACACGTGTGTGTGTGTGTGTGTGTGAAGGGGGTTCCCTCCCAGAATGAGGATTTTACAGCTTGCTTCAGGCCTCGTGCACTTTTTCCCCTTTTCTGATCAGACAGTATATTAAAAGTAATTGGACATCTTCTCCATTTCATTTAAACTCCGCTCATAAAGCGTGATGTAGTGTGTTCTGCCCAGGGTGTTTGGGTAATTTCAACAGATCGGAATGCCCACGCATTTGACAGAAAATCCGACAGAGTATGCCGTTCTTAAATGTCTGGAACTACTGGAGGCGAGTTTCACAAGACAAAAAAAAAATGTGTGTTTTATGGAAATGAGGACCATCTCAAGGAGCCCATCATGCACCAAGCACAAAGAACCCGGACTGACACTCCTGACAAAAACACCTTCAGCTAGTCTCCAGGATTCACATCAGCCTGGGGAAGAGTGTGTAAGTCTTCGGAGGAGCTCCTAAATAATTCAGGACCTGTCACCCGATCAGGAAGAGGTGGATCAACATCTGTTTTCTCCCTCCACCAAAAAAATTGACAGCTCCACACTCACTGCACTCCTTCACGTGTCCAAAAGAGATACCGATGAAATTCTACACGAAGTCAGTTAGGGAATGAATCAAATGTTATCTTTGTAGTGCTGTTGATTTTTATTTCGCTTTCTGCAGTAGTGCACAGATTTGGAGATTGGTAAAAGACCGTACACCACACGCATTTGATATTTTATCTACTTCCACATGAATGTATAATGTATTGTTCCACCTTGCAGGCCCCGTGGTGGTGGTGAGGCAGCTCGTGATGGAGACTCGTTTGACTCGAGCCTCATTCACACACATGCCACTGGATGGAGCGGCTCCTTTAAATCTCCCCTGGATGTGAGTGTGTAATGTCTTGCAATGGATTTGCATTGATCTGGCGTATATCCCTGTCTCGCACTCCGTGTTTTTAGGCTCAGTTTCAAATCCAAATAACTCCTGACCAGGATAAAGCAGGTTACTAAAGATAGATGAATACTGTATTACTGCGCATTACTCTGAGAATAAAAAAAGATTTTTTTTTTTTTTTTAAATACCTTTTTTGAACCTTTTGGTCCTGGAACCAAATGAAATGAAATTGTATTATATGACATTAAATTCACTATATGGCCAAAAGTATGTGGACACCTGACCATCACAAAGCCACGAAGTCAGAAGCACACAGTTGTATCAAATGTATGCTGTAGCGTTATAATCTCCCTTCACTGGAACTAAGAGACCCAAACCTGTTCCACCATGACGACGCCTCTGTGTAGAAACCGAGCTCCATGAAGAAGGTTGGAAGAAGGTGGAAGAACTCAAGAGTCCTGCACAGAGCCCTGACCTCAACCCCACTCAACACCTTTGGGATGAACTGGAACTGGAGTCTCCTCATATCAATATCAGCGCCTGACCTCATCCTCACTAACGCTCTTGTAGCTGGACGATCACTAATCCCCACAGCCACGCCCCCAAAATCTAGTAGAAAGCCTTCCCAGAAGAGTGGAGCGCATTATAACAGCAAAGGGGGGATAAATCTTGAACGAGACGTTCAAAAAGCACCTACGGCTGCGGTGGTCAGGAGTCACACACTATGAACGTGCTGGCTTTTGTTAACTAATTTTACATAACTTTAATAATATCCCTTTGCCTTTTATCATTTACATTTTTATTCTTGACAAGCATTCATCAATACGATGTCATGATGCCATTTAAAACCTGAAGTGAAAAAATCCTCAAGTGAAAAATTTGTAGCATTTCATTTTCTCTGAAAATGACTAAATTTCAGCGCTTTCCTACCATTTAACGCCTATCTCTGTGAAACTACGCTCTATATCATTGTTATAAACAGTGCGATAAACACCATCATCCTCTTCTTTTGGAGTACAGCTCAATTTCTCCAACTGAATGGAGTTTGCAGATGTGAAACGGGAAGTTGATGCAGTGACATCCAATTTAATTGAATTTAATTCGGCAGAATGAGAAAAGGGCTTTAGGGCTCTATACTCATTAATATTGTTCATATTGTGATGGAGATGAAAGAAACTGTGGATAAGCGTAATTTGCATGAACGTTCGAATTGTGTTGTTGGTTATAAAGAGGCGCTTTGGGGAAACAGGACAGGACGTTTATATGATCATGCTGATGCAGTTACATGAAGGAACGAGCCTCTGCAGATAAACCTGAACATCTGTAATGTTCATCACGAGCCGCTTTACTGACAGCTTTGTTACGGGTGATGTGTGTATCTTGTGTGATTAGCACGGAGACTGCGTTCACATTTCACATGTTATTTTATGAAGAGCCGTGAGTGTCAAAGGGCTACACACCAAAATTTCCTATTTCTTTATCTTCACACCATCTCAGACACACACACACACACACACACACACACACCCATACTGCACAGTCTGAGGAGTCTCTTTCAAAGAGTCTGAGCTGTACGTTGAATAGTAAAGGACATCCATGAGAAAGGAGAAATAATATATACAGGAAATGATATTAATATATAAACCTCACTGTACAGCTTCTCTCAACCACACTCAGGACAGCCAGAAACCTTGGGGTGACTTCCGGGTGACCACCTGAACTTTACAGACTACATTCGGACACCTGCGTGGTCACCTGTAGGATCATTCTGTATGACATCAAGAAGATCAGACCCTATCTCGCCGATCAGGCCACACGTCTTCCGTGAACATTTAACTAACCTCTAACTTGTCCCCCCCGGTCAGTTAACACGCTCATTCTAATACGTTACCGTTTCTATAGGAACAGCTCATTCACAGGAGATGCGTCACGTAAACGGATTAATAACATGTACGTGATCGTTGAGGTTTTTTTTGTATAAATGTCATCTTAGCAAGTAGAAATACATTAAATCTGGTCAAATTTATCTCGTCTTTCCTATTATGAGGTGGCAATAAACTTTACAGCATACGCCCTCATCCAGAGCGATTAACAATTATGTCGTTTTTTTTATACAACTAAGGGTTAAGGGCCTTGCTGAAAGGTCCAGCAGTGGCAGCTTGGTGTTGCTGGTATTTGAACCCATGACCTTCTGATCAGAAACCCCAACATTCTGACCACTGAGCTACCACTCCCCTAAGTACCGGTCTGTTTCTTTACTTTAAAAGTAAAGTAAAATTTATTTCTATAGCTCTATTCTAGACAGTCGCATACCGTTTCGCAATATATTTAAAAGACGACAATAAAATGCTAACAGAAACAAATGCTAGAAAGACTATTTCAAGATTGAAATTAGTTCAAAAATGACAATAAGTAAGCTTAATCTTATTTACCATTTCTGATTAGTATGGCTGTTTTCAGCCTCCTGTGTCTTTGGTTCATTGCGGAGTCTCTTCAATGTGTATGCAGGTTATCGAGCCTTGAACTTTCTGAAATGTACTGATTTCGGATATTCCTCTAA
Source organism: Ameiurus melas (assembly GCA_012411365.1). Lineage (NCBI taxonomy): Eukaryota > Metazoa > Chordata > Actinopteri > Siluriformes > Ictaluridae > Ameiurus > Ameiurus melas. The sequence goes on from CM022765.1 coordinate 27,592,776, forward strand.
AGACCCAGTGATTACAACCTGCCTCAACTTGCTGCATGTTTGTCACGAATCACGGTTGAGGCAGAAGCAAGTGCAGATTAAGACGTTTATTTAAACAATAAAGCAAGAAAACAAAGACACTAAGAACACTAGACGAAACACTGTGGCATGAAACAAAACATAGAGACATGAACGACAAAAGTCTAAAACAACGAAAGACAAGAAACCAGTGCAGGCAAAGACTAGATATACACATGAGTGCTCATTAACCAAAACGTGAATCAGGTGCGTGTGGTCATGTGACTGGTGGTGCAGTGCAGTGGCTGATGGGAAATGGAGTCCAGAGTTTCTTGATACGTGACAATGTTAACCTGACTTAAAGAGAGAAGAAAGAGAGGGCTAGCGAGAGAACGACTGTGTATAGCTGCTATAACGTAAGTGACAACAGGAACTAACTTGTTTCCTGGATGTTCCACAACATTGAAAGTACCTATGATGATACGTATGATGTGTCATTATTAAATAAATAAAAACTGCTGTGGTGTTAGAGGGGGAAAAACCCACTTGGGGTGTGCTGCTATCTTGTAGGAAAATAATCAACATCGGGATAGTAACACCAGCCCATCACTTCTTATTTTACTATAACAGCAACACAACAGAAGGTGTTTACTACTTAATAAAAGAAGTAAAGTTATGTATAATTTGATGGTTGTAATTCTCCATCGTCATGGTGAATGTATCGTTAGAAGAACATTCCTCCCAGATCTGTGTCCTTCCTACTGAGAAAGCATCTCACTGCAGGAGGGCTTTTCTTCGCCAGACTGGATCTTAGACATAAAAACTTCAATGAAGCCTGTGAAGATGGACGGTAGGTGACGAGCTCATGGCGAGAAGTCTGACTTTCTTTCACTCTCTAATATCACTCGATCTTCTGCTCCCCTTCGCCGCTTTTCATCTTTAAACGTTCTGCTGCACACATATCACTCTCTTTGGAGCCGTTTATCAAAAGGGTCTTCCTTTAATAAGTTCAATTAGGCGTGAAGGCCTCGTCTCTCGCTCCCGCTCACCTCTCGCTGGACATCTGGCTGAACAGAGGCATGGATGAGTGGAGAGAGTGAATTAGAAGGTTGGACAAGTACAGCGCTTTAGCTTCCATTTTTCTTCTCACAGATCTTAGTACTTCATCTTGAAAAACGCTCTTTTTTTATTGTTGGCGTGGTTTTAATGCTGACTCAATCCACCTCAATCTATCAGGTGTGTGTGTGTGTGTGTTTGTGGTGCCATCAATCGCCGAGCGTTACATGGCTGACACGGTGGTTCTCGAACATCAGGCAGGCTCAGCAGGTAAATATGAGGCCTGTCATCTAACACAAGTAAACAAGCACAACAAAGAGGGATTGCATACAACGGAAAGAGAGAATGCAAGACACATCAAATATCACAACATCCATCAATTTATCTCCTCTCTCTCTCCCTCTCTCCCTCTCTATCTATCTATCTATCTATCTATCTCTTTCGCGCTCTCTGTCTGTCGGTGCAAACCAATTATATCCTAAACTGTTGTGACCACAGAACTTCAGACATCCAGACCGTGGCCATGGCAGCTACACTGGGTTCAAAGACTCCAGAACAGGAACAATTTGTCAAAAAACATCAGATGTTTAAAATAGCCTAGCCATGTCTGATGTCTGTAGTCTGCTTTACAATTAGAGCAGTAGGCTGTTTTAGTAGTGTAGTAAAAACAACAGCAAAGAACACACCAAAATGCACTTCATAACAGCCAAATCTGCGTATCATCCATCCATCCGTTTTCCATACCGCTTATTCTACAAAGATACGTCAGGGAGCCTGGAGCCTATCCCAGTGAACTTGGGCACAAGGTGGGGAACACCCTGGATGGGGTGCCAACCCACTGCACATCACAGTTTGGAACTGTCAATTAGCCTACAACGCATGTCTTTGGATTGGGGGAGGAAACCAGAGTACCATGCAAGCTCTGCACACAACCCCTGAGGTGTGAGGCTAACCACTAAGCCACCATGCCCCCCAATCTCTGCCTCATATTACACTATTTGAGAATGACCAAATCCTTAAACTGTGCTCATGTGGAACTGGAACCAAGAACACGCGGAGAGGAAGCTCATGTCCAAGAACAGAGCCTTCCTTAGATGGAAGATGCGTTTTCTGCCGACAGCTAATTTTTCTCAGACTCAGTCCTCAGGCTAAAAATGACTCTGGGTCATCCTCTTATATCCAGCATGCCCCAAAAAACTCACTCCAAACTAGGGGTTAAGATGTTGGATTACTGATCAGAAAATTGGGAGTTCGAACCTCAGCACCACCAAGCTGCCACTGCTGGACCCTTGAGCAAGGCCCTTAACCTTCAACTACTCAGTTGTATAAATGAGATAAATGTAAGTTGCTCTGGATAAGGGCGTCTGCCAAATGCCATAAATGTAAATGAAAGCGTTCTTTCACACAGCCCGGTCATGATGGAGTCCACAGAGCACAGATTTTATTTATTTAGCTCTCAAATACAACTAAATATAACTGCTGGAGGTATTCCTTGGGGACTGGAGTCTCAAATTAAAGAAAATTAGATATCTTTTGTTGTGCATTTGACTGTAGAATTGGCATTATCAATTCTGACATATTTTCAGACTAACCAAAGTATGTTTAGTTGTACTATTTACCTTCTGCCTCACTGGGGGTTTTTTTGTCCCCGAACCCAACTAGTCAGCATCCCTAAAGCAGCTACGGCTGAATGTATTAGTCCACTATTCTTTGCAGTCCCTACAGTGGCACCTCCTCAGTCAGCTTTGTGGAGTTGTTCAGCATCTCAAACAGACTTGCTGATGTGGTTTCTGTCACACGGTAATCTAGAAACATGCACGTAATGTGTTGCAGAGCTAAAAACAGCTGTAGTGAAAGATCTTGACACTCAGTAGACTCAGGTAAGCATGACTCCAGTACAAATTAGTGCTCATGAGTGTAATTATGAAATATAAATCAAAAGTGCTTGAGTTCTGACATGGCTGAGGAAGGGAAAGAGCTTTGATCTGCATCTCTGATCTTCTAACAGATTAATTATGAAACACTAAAAACCTTCAACAGGGGAGAGGAGGAGACATGGATGACTACAGGAACAGGACGTTTTGGTTTCCTCACAAAAGGTTTTGGTTTCCTCACAAAACGTTGTTCCAAAGTTGAATAATATGAAGGCATCCCTACATGTGCAAGAGATGCCCTTATGATATTTAGGTTCTAATTTGATTAATCTGGTCAAGCACAATTTGTGCAAATTTGCTCTTCAGCTTCACATTTTTGTAACAAATGTTCCTTACCATAACAAGAAGTATCTGTAGGAGTAGATAAATAATGTCTGTGGGAGTTTCTTGGTGGCCAAGGGGTGGTCAAGAGTATCTCTGAGATGGGTGGGATTGTTAAAGAGTGTCTGTAGGAGTGGACAGGACTGGTCAAGAGTGTGTGTGAGAGCAGGTAAGATTGTTCAAGAGTGTCTGTTGGAGCCAGTGGGATTGGTCAAAAGTGTCTCTAGTAGTTGGTGGAATTTTGTGTGTCAAAAGTGCGTCAGTGGGAATGGAATGTGATTGGACAAGTGTGTCTGTGGGAGTGGATGGGATTGGACATGGGTGTGGGAGTGGATGTGATTTGACAAGTGTGTCTGTGGGAGTGATGGGATTGGATATGAGGTGTCTGTGGGAGGGGATGTTTGGACAAGTGTGTCTTTGGGAGTGGATGGAATTGGACATGGGTGTCTGTGGGAGTGGATGGGATTGGACATGGGTGTCTATGGGAGTGGATGGGATTGGATATGAGTGTCTGTGGGAGGGGATGTTTGGACAAGTGTGTCTGTGGGAGTGGATGGGATTGGACATGGGTGTGGGAGTGGATGTGATTTGACAAGTGTTTCTGTGGGAGTGATGGGATTGGACAAGTGTGTCTTTGGGAGTGGATGGGATTGGACATGGGTGTCTGTGGGAGTGATGGGATTGGACAAGTGTGTCTGTGGGAGTGGATGGGATTGGACAAACATTCTGCATGGGTGGGTGGTATTGGTAATGAGTGTCTGCAGGAACAGATGGTTGGTCACAAGTGCCTGTAGGAATGGGCGTGACTGGTAAACAGCAGTCCAACCAAACAGTATACACTAATATTTATATAGTGTTTTTAATTGAGTATTCACTTAAATAAAGCTATAAAGGCAGCACAAAAAAAGCAGAGAACAGAAGGAGGACCAGCGAGTTGTGTCCTCATTACACTTCTTAGACAAAAAGAACATACAGCACACACAGACCAAAAAATGATCAGCCTTCACACACTGTCTCCTGGCAAAGAGAGAGACACACATAGAGAGAAAACTAATTGACTTATGTCTAACGAAAGCCAAGTCCTAGAACCGTTATCATCTGCTGCAGGAAATGAATTCTCAATACGGCCAAGCTGATAGTCCAACAGCTCAATCTGAATGATCTGTAGGGGAGTAAGTCATCTCTCACTCTTTCCCCTTTCTATTCCCTGTCATTTGTGTTGTAGATAATCATACCCTTTGCTCCAGTTAATTTTCACTTAAAATCTGCTAATATGTACTTCAGTCATGCTGAGTAAATTTGCTTCAGGATTCAGTTGTAAAAATAGATTTTAATCGAGGTGGACCTTGCTAAATGTGGAACTGCTAAGTAAGTCATAGCTTAGATAGTTTTATAGAAAATGTTTTACACTAAAGGTATGCATCTGAGCCATGAACCCACAGGATCCAACAAAAAAGTTGTGGGAGCTGGTATTTTTTTTTTACTTATTTAAGTGCAGTCATATTTGAAGCTCGTGGGACAACGAAGGGCACGCTCGTCAACACGAGAGCCTATATAGTGCTCATGTGGCGCTGCATGACACTTTTACTGCGCTATCCTGGTCAGGGCCGTGGTGGGTGAAATGAGTCGTTTCTTTATATTTTGACAAATAGAACCATTTAAGTTTTTCAGAACATATCTGGGGCAGGTGCAAACAATAATAACTATGGGAGGAGCCAGGATTGGTCAGACTTTCTGCAGGAATGGACAGGATTGGGTGAACTTTATGTAAAAGTGGATAGAGATTTCTTAAACATTCTATAGGAGCAGATGGGTGGGTGGGATTGGTCAAATTTCCTGCAGGAGCAGGTGGGACTGGTCAGCAGGAATGGACAGAATTGGACATATTTCTACAGGAACATTGGACAAACTTTCTGTGCGATTGATCAAAATTCCTTCGGGAGTGAGTGCGATTGATAAGAAATGAGAAAAGCATGTGTCTATATAGGGACTAGCAGAAACTATTAATATGTATATTCTGATGTATTACAATACTGACAGATCAACGTTTTGTGAGTGTGACGTACATCAAGTGCAGCCAGTAGTTCACATTCACCTCCATAAACACCATTAACACCACTGTGGTCAAGCCAAGCTGACTTAACCAGAGTGCGCATCTATATGGGATCTGTATGCACATCCATTTGGATGGGGGGAAAGGCTGCCGCTCGGTCGGTTTTAGGTAAGAGGTGTGAGATGTGAGCTCGGGTGTGTTGTACAGTGGCGGTCGTTATGCTACAGATATGCTGTGAGTCCTGGATAGCGTGAAACTGTTCAAAATGCATTGTAGTATGGGCCATTTCTTTATTATTTTTTCCAAGTTGACGCAGGCCAAAGGTCTAGAGTGGGAGTTGGTGTGGAGTTGGAGTTGGTGGAACTGGTCAGAATTCCTTCAGGAGCAGACAGGAATGGGATTTGAAAGAAAAAAAATACTTTGAACAAACCTCTACTTCACACAAACCAAAGGAACACCTCAACACAAATCAGATTTCTGTTATCTCTGCATATCGACACACATAGGCACAGTACTACTTACTTGACAATTCATGCTAGCAGAAAAGGAAAAAAACAAAAATGGCTTTTTTCAACTGTGAAATTAAAAAACCGACTGATTAGAGGAGATCTCTCTCTCTCTCTCTCTCTCTCTCTCTCTCTCTCTCTCTCTCTCTCTCAGAGCTCTGCTCCAGTGTAGCTGTCTGAATTGGGTCACGTCTGTAAAGACACACGGCTGTCAAAACTCTCACTCTCACACTCTGAATAAGGTCTAGCAGTGGATAGGAGTGACACTCGTTTATCCCATGGTCTCTGATGTTTGTGAAAGATCAGAGCAGAGAGCAGCGGCGGGGTCGCAAACTTCTTTCGTAGATGAGAAATATGACACTGTCATCCCCCCCCCACACACACACACACCACACACACACACACTTCAACAGCATTTCCAACAGTTCTGTATGTCTTCCATCCTTCATTCTACCCTTTTCCTGTTTGACAGCATTCTCAAATACTGACTTCCTTCCTTTGCATCTATGTTTCCTTTCAGATCCCTCTCCGTCCTCCTGTAGCCTCATTCTTTGTTTCTTTCATCCTTGTTCCTTTTCACAGCATTCTATCGTTCCTTAAGCTTCCTTACGTCCCTCGAAAATGTTCTCAAATATTCACTTCTTCCCTTCCTTCCATATCATCCCACGTTTCCTTCCTTTCTTCCGTCCTGCATTCCTTACCTCACAGTACTCTCGAATATTCTCTTCTTTCCTTCCCTCCACCTTTCTTCCCTTTCACAGTGTTCTATCATTCCTCAGTCTTCCTTCCTTCCTTGTAAAGCATTCTCAAATATTGCCGTCTTCACTTGTTTGTTTTGTTGCTTTCATCTTTCATTCTTTTCACGTCGTTCCAAATATATCCTCCCTATTACAGCATTCTCAAATATTTTTCTTTCCTTTCTTCCATCTGTCCGTCTCTCCCACTAAATCTCTCTACTTTTTAACAGCATTCCCCATTATCCTTTTTGTAGCCTTCCCTCCTCCACAGCATTTTCACATATTCCCTTTCTTCCCTTTTGTCCAGCCTTCTTCCTTTTCACAGCATTCTCACGCCTTATTCTAACCTACTTCCCTTTAAAGCATTTGCAAACACTGCCTTCTTCCCTAGCTTGTTTTAGTCCTTCCCTTCTTCTTCTCTCCTTTCTGCTTCATTCTCATACATTTTCTTTTGTTCTTCCCTCTTTCCACAGCATTATTAAATAACCACTTCTTTCATTTTTGGATTTCTTCAGTACAAATGAATCATGCCTTGTGTTCAAGACACCATCTGGACACTTTGTGGCTTTTTGAGTGACATTTTAAATGTGGACGTTCTTTACCAAACTGTTAATTGAATAATTAATCCATTAATCATTTGACATAAACATTAATGTGTTGTTGTTTTTTCAGACACCACTATTAGCCATGGGACCAGTTTGTATAAGTGTGTTAGCGCCCATTTTTTAGCCATGTTAGCATGTCGATAAATCATCAGACTCTCTATTTCTTTATCAAAAACCAGAACCTTTGTTTAACTGAGAACCACTGTAAATATTTTGATCTAAATGTGCTTTCTCCAACATTTAAATACAATCAAATGAAAAAGGTAAATGGCATGGCATAACAAAAGGCAGATACAAACAGGTGTTTTGTTTGAGAGACAGAAGCGAGAAAGAGACAGAAGCGAATGGAGAAAGACTGAGTGAGAGACGGATGGAGACAATGAGGGATACTTTGTGATTATTTATAAAGGCCATTCTCGGCCAATTAGAGCCAGTGAGCTGAAGAGGATCAATCGGATCAATACATGCATTCAGTCTGACATCCCAGTGCTCCCTGTGCTGATCCCATTCAGACAGACACGGGCAGACCAATCAGAGCCTCTAATGACACGTAATTACACTTTTAATGATCAATGAGTGACGTCATTATTCTGCTCTGAAAATAACTTCACACGTAGGATGGCTTGGGAACCTGCTACATATTGCCTTAAATTGATTGATAGATAAATAAATACATAAATAAATAAATAAATAAATAAATAACTGCATATGGCGCTTTTTGATGTGTCATTATTAACCCTTCTAAAAGTAGCACAGTAGTGATCCACTGGAATCCCATGGTAATAACGCTTATAACGGTTATTAACCGCTGTAACATACAGGACTCAGGAGATTGCATCCAAAAACATAACTCACAATGATGGGTTATGGTTTTGAGATTTTGAGACTAAATACAAATCTCAAAAGTCTAAACCCAGCATTCCCAGGGGAAAATAGGCAGGTTTTCTGGGACCAGCGCTGGAAGCATGTGTGCTAATGGAACAATGTTACATACATATGTAGGCCTTATATATTCTAATATACTCCTTATATACTCTAATATACTCATTATATACTCTAATACTCATTATATACTCTAATACTCATTATATACCCTAAGAAAGAGAACATAATCAGGAAGTATGTACACTGAATACAGTGGAGGGGAATATCTGCTGAAGTAAGCGGAGAAAACAGGCCTCAGTGGTGTTGAGAGGGTGATGGTGTTTGTAATGATGATAATGATGGTAGTGGAGGTAGTGTTGATGGTGCTGGACATGGTGGAGGTAGTTTTGATGGTGGTGTTGATGGTTCTGGAGGTAGTGATGGTAGTGTTGATGGTGGTGATGGTGGTGTTGGTGCTAGGCGTAATGGTAGTAGTGTTGATGGTGGTGGTGTTGGTCATAGGCGTAATGGTAGTAGTGTTGATGGTGGTGTGGATGGTGGTGGTGATGGTGGTGTTGGTGCTAGGTGTAATGGTAGTAGTGTTAATGGTAGTGGGGATGGTGGTGGTGTTGGTCGTAGGCGCAATGGTAGCAGTGTTGGTGGTGGGGATGGTGGTGGTGATGGTGGTGTTGGTGCTAAGCGTAATGGTAGTAGTGTTAATGGTGGTGGGGATGGTGGTGGTGTTGGTCGTAGGCGCAATGGTAGCAGTGTTGGTGGTGGGGATGGTGGTGGTGATGGTGGTGTTGGTGCTAAGCGTAATGGTTGTAGTGTTGATGGTGGTGGGGATGGTGGTGCTGGTGCTAGGCATAATGTTAGTAGTGATGATGGTGGTGGGGATGGTGGTAGTGATGGTGGTGGGGTTATATCCCAAGCACTTTTTTTAGTAAAGTTTTGTGCATCATAAATTTTGCCTAAGGTACATTTCACAGAGTTTTTGTGAAAGGATATTAAAGCAATATTAAAGTTTGTTACCAGTTAAAAGTTCTCAAACCCTGAAATAAATGAAAGAATGGATGTTTAAAAAAAATCAATGACTTCATTTGCCAGAAATCAACATCAGCTCATCTCTTTACTTACCTGGGGCAAGGGGGCAAAAAAAAAACAAGCTTACTTTTTACACTGAATGTCCATCACAATATTTTAAAATTCTCATGAAAGCTGAAGTCTACGTGAAATATAGAAGACTTTCTCCTTGTCAGTGTAAACTTACTCAGATAATCTCAGATAAAGATCAAAACCTGGAGAGCAAAAGGCCAATCTAACAAATTAACCCAATTAGTGAGAGCTAAAGGGAGTCAAATCTAACCTAGCAAGTGACATCTAATCTAATAAGTGAAAGATAAAATAGTGAGCAAAAGCTAACCCAGAAAAATAAAATCTAATGTAAGTTAACCTATCGAATGTGAGCTAATCTGGTGAACAAAAGCTAATCTAGCTAGTGGAAGCTACCTAGCAAGAGAGCGTTAATCTAGACAGTGAGAATGAACATAGCGAGTGAGAACTAGCCTAGCAAATAAAGTGACTAGTCACTGAAAATTAATCTAGCTACTGAAAATTTCCCTAGCATGAAAAAGCTGATCTAGTGACTGAAAACTAGTCTAATGAATTAACGCTGGCATAGTGAGTGAGGGCTATTGTTTTTAGTTCTGCTTATGCAACCTGGGCTGTCAATCAATCTAGCCACACCCATTAGGACAGTCTCAATACGCTTAGATCAGTGAGTTTTGCTGCTTTTTGGTCGTTTTTTTTTATTTTAGTACATTTGTATCTTGTTTTTGTTTTAAATAAACTGTCGGCTGAACATTACTAAGGTATTAATGTGTATCAGTCTTGAGTAAAAAAAAATCAATGTGACCTGAGAAAAAAGAAAAGAAAAAGAGTTTGTACTTTATTTTACACAGAGGGAGCATTACAACAACTCGCAGCATGACCTTGGCTAGGCTAAGCAGCGTAATATGAATGGATCCTGCATGAATACATGAAGAACAGTGAAGAAGTTTAATGAGAGTAAACATATCACAGTGGAAAACTTTTCATAACGTACTATTAATGTTTACATGGCTGCATGACTCTGAATTAACACACACACACACCTCATCCTCACACTGTGCTTTAATTTACCACAGCAGAGGACAGCTCATTCATCTCCCTTTTGTATCGAAGCAAATATAAATTAGCCGTTTGGCCGCACCTCCACGGTGACTCGTAGCCTGATATATGATCTATCGCACTGCCTCGACGTCATTGTAATGAATTAATCGACTGGTTTGTCACCCGTCTTGTGTTGCTGCCAGGCTGAATTTGTTATAGCACAGCACCGGCGTTTGAGGAGAATCACAATTAGCTAGCAAGTGCAGGTGTGTGTGTGTGTGTGTGTTGTGTGTGTGTGTGTGTGTGTGTGATTTGAGCATTAGCATGATGAGTTTATGTCTACAAATCTGCTCGTCTTTTGGAGCTTGAGGTTCATTTTCAGATTTTGCCAGTGTAAAATGTAAGAAGATCCTTCAAAGCAGAAACCATGACAAAAGTAAAGAAACAAGTTTGAATGATGTGAGAATGTTCTTTTCATTTGTTTTTGTTTTTTAATGTGAGGGGCTTTACCTGAAGATACGTTTGTAAAGATGAGTTACGCTGAATGGTAAGTCAGACCTTGGAATGAACTACTTCACGCTGTACAATTCTTTTCAGAATACATGAAAATCGCACGTTGTTAAAAAAAAAACAAAAAAATTGGTTATGAGAATCTTAGAATGCTTAACATGACACTCTCACCAGCAGTTTATCATCTAACTATCACTTAACTACACCCATAAACTAACCATAACCTAACCCCAACCATTATTAACTCCACCTGCCAACTCTGTTCATTGCCTACCTCCTCATCACTTAACATTTCCCATCACCTAACTCCCCATCACCTAACTTCCATCACCAATCATCTAACTCCCCATCACCTAACTTCCATCACCAATCATCTAACTCCCCATCACCTAACTTCCATCACCAATCATCTAACTCCACCCATCACCTAACTCCCATCACCAATCATCTAACTCCCCATCACCTAACTTCCATCACCAATCATCTAACCTCCCATCACCTAACTCCCCATCACCAATCATCTAACTCCACCATCACCTAACTCCCCATCACCAATCATCTAACTCCACCCATCACCTAACTCCCCATCACCAATCATTTAACTCCACCCTTCGCCTAACTCCCCATCACCAATCATTTAACTCCACCCTTCGCCTAACTCCCCATCACCAATCATCTAACTCCACCATCACCTAACTCCCCATCACCAATCATCTAACTCCACCCATCACCTAACTCCCCATCACCAATCATTTAACTCCCACCCTTGCCTAACTCCCCATCACCAATCATTTAACTCCACCCTTCACCTAACTCCCCATCACCAATCATCTAACTCCACCCATCACCTAACTCCTCATCACCAATCATCTAACTTCCATTACCTAACTTCCATCACCAATCATATAACTCCACCATCACCTAACTTCCATCACCAATCATCTAACTCCACCATCACCTAACTCCCATCACCAATCATCTAACTTCCTATTACCTAACTTCCATTACCAATCATATAACTCCCCATCACCAATCATCTAACTCCACCCATCACCTAACTTCCATCACCAATCATCTAACTCCCATCACCAATCATCTAACTCCACCCATCACCTAACTTCCATCACCAATCATCTAACTCCACCCATCATCTAACATCCATCACCAATCATCTAACTCCACCCATCACCTAACTTCCATCACCAATCATCTAACTCCACCCATCACCTAACTTCCATCACCAATCATCTAACTCCACCCATCACCTAACACCCCATCACCAATCATCTAACTCCACCCATCACCTAACTGCCCAGCACCATTCAGTTCAGTTAACTCCACCCATCACCCATAAGCTATCTCTGCCTATAACCTAACTCTGCTCATTCTGTTAACTTCTTACATTATCTCCACCTCTGAACAACCTCTCACATTAACCACTCCCACCTCCTTAACCTCTCACAAAACCCCGCCCATCACATTAATCTATCACAAATCCCTGCCGATCACCTTTAACTCCACCCCCACAATAACCTCTCATATTAATCCTATGACCCAACATTAATTCTGCCCCTCTTCACTCATTTCACTAAACCATTTATTTTCTACCTCTTGTTTTCCTTTCATCTTTTCTTTCCTTGTGTCTCGAATTGTCTGTTTCCTATATGTAGTACCTCATCTCCCTCATTCTTCTCGCCTGTCCCTCACACACACACACACACACACACATTTTCCATCCCTGAGAGAAAAGTGGTGTTGGGGGTGTGTGCTGTGTGACTGTGGGGATTTGGGCTGAATCAATGTGGTCTGTTCATTACAGTGTGTGGGTGGTGTGTGAGAGAGAGAGAGAGAGAGAGAGAGAGAGAGAGAGAGAGAGAGAGAGAATAAGAGAGAGTAAGCAACATTTACTGGATAAAAAGTATGAGAAGTAAAAAGTGAGAGAATGAAACAGTCTCTCTCTCTCTCTCTCTCTCTCTTCACTTCAGTTATATTCTCCAAATAACAGAATGACATGCTGAAGGTATTATACTTGTTGACCAAGTCCCAGCTCTTTCTCTCTCTCTCTCTCTCTAAATATCTCCGTCTGAATTGTGTGGCCTTTTAATCTTTGTTCATACTGACTTTCATATCCAGCCCCCCCCCCGCCCCTCTCTCCGTTCTCTGCTCTGACTCTGACACACATGCTGACCTTCAGCAGATTAAATTATGCAAATTGAATTATGAGGCTTAAAGGCTGACCTGCGCCATACTCGTTACACTTCTATCACTATTTTATTCAGGAATTTCATTAAAAGCACGAAATGGGAATCGTTTTTTTTTTTTCTTTCACATTCATGACAGTAAATCTCAGTAGACCTCACGCGGTCCTCTTCCTGCTCATTCACACAAGTGGTACACATTCATTTTAAGGTTGGTGAAGCGTGAAACCTTTCCCTTTTTTTAAACCATTTAACCTTTGTGTGGGACAGGAGCTTAATTATTAGATGGACTTTTTCACTACTGTATGTAATTAAAGACGGCTCTCTGAGTTGACAATCCCAAACAGACAGACAGACAGAAAGAAAGACAGAATTAGAATGCGAGGAAATCAAATAGAGAGGGAGAATGAAAGAGAGTATAAAAGTGAGAAAGAAAACATTGTGTGTGAGTTTTAAAGCAGAGCTGCTGATTGGTCAGTCCTTCAATGGGAGTGTGTTGCTAGGACTGGGAGTGCATTGCTAGCTACAGCGCATGTCTTTGAACTTGGGGAGGAAACCGGAGTACCCAGAGGAAAACCCTTGAAGCACAGGTAGAGCTTGCAAGCTCTGCACACGCAGGACAGGGGCAGTAATCGAACCCCCAACCCTGGAGGTGCGAGGCAAACTTGCTCACGACTAAGCCACCATGTCCCCTTAAATATTTAACAACGACTAAGTTTACATGGACAGTAGTAATCTAATTATTGACCTTATTCTGAATAAGACAATATTGTGATTAAGGTGTTTACATGAGTCACTTTTAGAATATTCCTTTCATGTTCCCGTCTTGCATGATACAGAACATAGGGCGATTAATGGCACACTTCATTGTGTCACCACGCCGCGCCACGCCGTTCCCTCCAGAATTGCACTTTTCGTCATAGAGTTGGTCTTTGTTGTGGTACAGTGTACAGTTTTGGGTGTTTTTGTTTTTAATTTTACGAACGCTTCAAGCGCAGTTAATTATTAGCCATGCTATACACGCAAATAGACTGCTTGAAGCCGTGGGCAGCGTCCCAAACCGCGTACTTACCTACTACATAGTAGCTGAGATAAATGTATTTCACATATTATATAGCAGGTAAGTACGCGGTTTGAGACGCAGCCCAACTCTTATGTTTGTCGTAAAACGGTCGTAAAACGGCAGTTTGGGACACTGAACCCAAATTGCTCCTGATGGCTGGCTAGCGCCTTGCATGGCAGCTCTGCTACCATTGGTGTGTGTGTGTGTGTGTGTGTGTGTGTGTGTGTGTGTGTGTGAATGGGTGAATGTGTCAATGCTTTGTAAAAGGCACTATATAAGTGCAGACCAAATCTGTTTATAGACCCTACATGTTGGGATGGATTACATTCGATTGCGAATGTGAAACAGAATTAATAAGAAAGAATAAGATTAATAAGAATAATAAGATGGCCTACAAACTTTTTCAATGCACTGAATATTAGAATATTAATATTTCCGTATTTAAGCCAGCTAGCGAAAAGGCTAGTGCATGGCAGTGATGTTACCGTCTCTAGTGACTCTCCATTCAGACAGCTCGGGACACAACCGATCCATAAACCACATCACTGACAACGTTAATACCCTCGCAAACCCTCGCAAATGAATGAATCCTTGTCATTTCTGGTTGTTTCTGCTCTCTGACTAGGTACACGGCTCTCAGTCTTGGACTTAATTCTCCATCCTGCTTCTCCGTGGAGTGTGTCTGAGCTTCACGCCTGTTATTTCCTGTTTATTTGTTTATGTCCCGCTCTCCTCCGCTTGTTAGCTGCGGTTAGCCGACCGAGTCGGACAGCTCGTGGCCAGACAGCGTGGCATTCTGGGAAAGTTTCACAAGAGGCAGTAGCAAAGAAAACATGTCTGGCAACGCAGAGAGTGGTTTAGGAACCGAGTCAAGACCGCTGTTCATTTTCCTCTTGTTTGTGGCTGTTAGACCGTCCTTCAAGCGAGCGTCCCAACTTCCCCTGCATTTACCAAAGAGAGGGAAAGAAAATCATGTATGTAAACGGTACATAATAATACATCTAATTACATATAATATTTCCACTTCCACTAATAAACATTGTGTGTAAATGTGAAGGTGTGACGTGGATATCTGCGCCGGAAGAATATCAATGTGCGCTTGTAGAAAATAGATTACATAGAGTAAATATATGTAAATACATTTTCTTTTTCCAAAGGTCATACTGTGAATTGATTCTATTACCTGAACACATACAAAAATATTCAACCCCCTTAAAAGTCATTTGGATTACAAATGAATCCCTTGTGATTGGGACCAGTGTCCTGCTGATCTATAGTTTCTCAGCAGACTGAAGCAGGTTCTCTTTTAATAGAGCTTGGACTCGTTCCATGCTGATCCAACAATTGAGCTTATTAAATATTCTTCATTTATGAGATTCTATTTCCTTATCTTTAACATCCTCAGAATGCTCCTTAGTCTTCATTTTCACTCCTTTCCTCCAGACTGAAAGGACTCTTCACTGTCAGTTCAACTGAGGTGACTTTGAACAGAAAAATGAGAGCTTATATATATATATATATATACAGTGGCAGGAAAAAGTGTGTGAACCCTTTGGAATTTCATCGTTTCTGAATAAATTTGTCATAAAATGTGATCTGATCTTCATCTAAGTCAGGGGTATTGACAAATATAATGTGTCTAAAAGAATAACACAAAAAAGATTCTGATCTTTCATGTCTTTATTGAGAACAACCCAAAAAAAACCTCATAGTGCTTGTGGAAAAGTATGTGAACTTAATGACCTCAAAAGAGTCTTTTTCTTTTTTGCACACCTGAAGTCTCGTTAAGAAAATGAGTTTGGAGGTGTGGAGTACAGCTAATGGGTTGTTTATCATCCCAAAAGATGGTTTTATTTTTACAAAAACCCTGGGTTCATTTTATTTCATGAATGGGTAAATATTTTGAGGGTTATTTTTACCTTTTGAAAATGTCAAATATACCACATTATAAACAAATATGTCAGCCTGGTATCTCCTTTATTTATACACAGTGTATTGCTAGAGCTGCTAAAGTGGGGTTAATATATAGATTTTGAAGTAGATGACTCAAATAAGTCATACATTTAAGACGAAAACATCAGATTTTGATCAAAGGAGACATTTAAAACATCCAAAAATACTGAGTAACCAACTTACGATCCAGTACAATCAGCTAAGCCAAAGCTAACGAGGATAGCGGTGCATTTAATGTCATGTAAACTGGACTGTTATCACACATTTTTACTTTTTCTAGTGTACACTAATGGTTTTATGGATAAATATATTGATATGAACCTTGTTTCTCCAAATAAATCTTAACAGTCTGTCCGTGTGAAAACCGCTACCTCCACCTGAGATGAATTCAAACAGTCCGTGCTGAGTCGATTTGACCCAAGGACCTGGGCTGAGGCGTCGGGGTGGGGGAAGGGTTCATTGATTCAACTGTCAGTGAAAATAACCCAGCCACTAACCCAGCGGTTGGGTTACACAAAACGACCCAAAAAAAACTACACAGGACTTAGAAAATAACCCAATTAATGACCCACAAGTCTCAACCCGGCATTTGGGTAGAAAAAATAACCCAGTGTATTTCATCTGGGGGGCTGAATACTTATGCAAGCAGCATTTTTCAGTCTTTGCTTTTATTTTACATACTTGCTGACTAAAAATGAATCCTAATTTGAAGATTCACTGTGAGGGAATACAATTTTGCAAAAATAACTGACAGAAAGCATGTGTGTGTTAATCATTTCAGAAAAATCTGATCAAATCCAGGGGGGGGGGTTATCTCGTTGAATACTTTTGCAAGCCGCTGTATTTTAACTTTAATAAACCAAATGAACACATTTTAGACGTCATCCAGAATTTAAACTCAGTATTTCTTCAGGGGTTCAAGACCCAGGACTCCCAGGCTGCCACTGTTGGGCCCTTAACCCTCTCTGCTCCAGGGGGTGAATATCATGTCTGACCCCAACTTCATAGTATATGCGAAGAAAAGAATTTCCTTCATTATACCTCGTCTCCTGCCTCGGCATTGGAAATCGCCCGTATTTAATCCCTGTCTGATTTCTTTTTGTATGTGTTTGTGTGTCCTCAGTTCTCAGTGTGAGAGAGAATAATCCCATGATCCTTCGCAGCCCTTCGCCACTTTCGAACTTTGTTTCATTGGGTTGCGAGAAGCTTGGAGGTGCTTTTCCAACCCAGTGCAACCTGCTCGAATTTTGATACCCAGATGCGTAAATCGTCATTAATCCTCATTATCCCTGTCCTCTTCCTCACCTCGGTTCACCTCCATTAGAGTGCAAATGAACTCCAGCTAAAGTCAATCTAGCCTCTATCGCAGGTAGCAGCTAAACCATTTACATAATTCCCAATTACGTTCCCGCCCAGGATCAGCCAGCGCTGTTTCATTTGCATTAGAAACGAACATAACCATCATGCGTCGTCTTCCAATAGCTTGGCAAAAGCTTCTTTTTTTTTTTTTCCTCTCGGAAGATGAGTCTAATTGAAATGCGGTATGGGCGAGGCCGCTTCGTTAATGTTTAATGACTAATATGCAGCCGTACGCAACAGCGAAAATGAGATTACTTTCTCACTTCAGGCGGCGGAGTGAAGAGAGAGGGAACGAAGAGGGAAATACTCGACGTGAATTATACACTTCCGTTCAGAGAGACGCGCTGCGATCGCCGGGGCATTTCTAACGTTTAATTGCTCACTTGTGTACGAACGGCACACAGACACGCAGCTGTGCTGAATGTGTCTGGAGTGTTAAATCGGGTCGGGTACATAATACACGCAGCTTATCAGGCCCAGAATTCCCATCAGATTAGGACAATTTTATTCAATTCACACTGACTGCCTTTTAAGCTTCACTAATACCGCTTAATAGTTTAGCTTCTTACTGATCTCCTGAAACAGTATCACCCATCTCCCTTTGCATTTGCCCTTCCGATGCCTTGCACAGAAACTTGCCAATCAGCATTAGGGGTGGGAGAGTACTCCCACTCCAGGGGTGGGAAGTGACGTCTTTGAACAAATTGGACGTCGGTATTAGAAGTTACAATCAGTATCTGGTGTCGCCAGCAGCTGCTTTAAGTACTACAGTGCATCTCATGCTCATGGACTGCACCAGATTTGTCAGTTCATCCTGTGAGATGTTCCTCCACTTTTCCACCAAGGTTTCTGCAAGTTCTCCATCACATCTGGGGGGAACACATGCTTACACATGGTTTGCCAATGCAAGGACGATCAGCTGTCCTTCCTGTCTCCCTGTAGCACTGTCTTGGGCGTCTTACATTACAGACATTGCAGTTTATTGCTCTGAACATATCTGTAGTCCTCATGCCTCCCTGCAGCAGGACTATGGCATGTTCACGCAGGTGAGCAGGAACTCTAGGCATCTTTCTTCTGGTGTTTTTCACAGTCAGTAGAAAGGTCTCTTTTAGTGTCCTAACTTAATGTTTTAAGGACTGTTCCACAGGTGCATGTGCGATAATTGTTAATAGTTCAGTGAACAAACATGAAAATGCCTTTACAATAAGGATCAGTAAAGTGGATTTGGATTTTAAAAATGATCTTTAAAATACTGTCTTCTGAAAAAGGGACGTTTCTGCTGAGAGTATCTCACAAAAGTGAGTACACCCCTCACATGTGTGTAAATATTTGATGATATCTTGTCATGTGACAACACTGAAGAAATGACACTTTGCTACAATGTAAAGTAGTGAGTGTACAGCTTGTGTAACAGTGTTAATTTACTGTCCCCTCAAAATAACTCAACACACAGACATTAATGTCTAAACCGCTGGCAACAAAAGTGAGTACACCCCTAAGTGAAAATGTACGAATTGGGCCCAATTAGCCGTTTTCCCTCTCCGGTGTCATGTGACTTGTTAGTGTTACAAGGTCTCAGGTGTGAATGGGGAGCAGGTGTGTTAAATTTGGTGTCATCGCTCTCACACTCCCTCATACTGGTCACTGGAAGTTCAACATGTTATATTTGTTTTTATCTATGTAAACCACTTTGCTCTGTAAATAAACATGCCTTGCTGAGTTGTTTCATTTATTTATTGTGATTAACAAACTAAAATCTATTATGAATTTAAAAGCTATTTTTAAAAACATTTCATTACAATATTTAAAAAATGGAAAATTGAAAATAAAAAAAAGTATGTATATCTTTTATTTTCAAGTTTTTAATAATTATTTGTCTAATCTTTCATTTAAAGTACTTTTGAACTCGTCATTTTCGGTGTAAATATAACAGACATCAAAAGGAATTTAAAAATTGTTTACAGGTGGAAAAACATCAGCCTGATCACAGCTCAGTCCAAAATAAAAAATGTAAATTAAAATAAAAACCCTGATAAAAAAAAAAACCCTTATTCACATTTAAAACTTCACGCACCGGTTGCATCACGTGAATTCTTTTCACAAGAAAGATTTCCCAGAATCCCTCACTGCATCTGTACAGGCCCAGGCAAGCATGGCGTAAACAAATAAGAGATAAACAGGTCAGAAATAACAGGCGTGTAGCTCAGACACACTCTGACAGGAAGCAGACTGGATTGGTTTACGCTTCTCAGGGAGAACAGTATCCGGCCGGAGAGAA
>CM022765.1:27617360-27622360 GCA_012411365.1 Ameiurus melas
CGCGCGTGCACGCACTGTACACCGCACGACACACTCATTTAGAGGAAATAAAACCACATTCGTATTCAAGCCTGCGGAGACGAGGCAAACAGAGACCAGTCGAGGTGTTTGGTTTTTTTTTTTATTGGAGGGGGGGATTTGACGCTTCATTAGACAGCGAAGAGCCACGGCGTAAAAAGACTACAAGAACGCTTTGGAGAAAACACACAGGAGTCCTGAGGAACAGATGCAGCCGACAAACTGTTTCACAGCACAGTGAATTACCTCGCATTTTACAGGAAAAGAGAAGGAGAGAGTGTCTATGCTTGTGTGTGTGTGTGTGTGTGTGTTGTAGTAGATATAATAGATGGCTCAGTGACTGACCAACACTGACCCCCAACTTTCAATGACCTGAAGATGTCGGAAAACTCTGGAGACTCCTTCCATAAACATGAAATAAACGTCTCCTTCCATTAGGAAGACATCAACATGTCACCGATTACACTTTTATTTGATTTTGAATCCGTTAATATAAAGCCGTGATGTGCAGCTGCACAAACTGTCAAAGCTAATCAACACCTCCTGACCAATCGGCATCCAGAATTCGGCTGTGCGGGTTAAAATCACACGTGTCTCGTATTATATATTTTGCCCTGAGCTATCCCATCATGCAGCGCTGCACAGAAGGACAGGAGCGTGTAGCGGGTAACGGACAGAATGTCGGAGATAATTCAACTCAGAACATGAACCAGGGAAATAAGTGTATATAGATAAGCTAGTGTTGTTAACAGCATTGTCATGGTAACAGGTCAGGAGAGACGCTTTTGTGTGAGAGAGGTACGGGTATTTGTGAGAGATAAGCAGAATAAAGCGCTTACTGAACAACTCCTAATGTTACGCTAATGTTTTGTTTTTCTTTGGGCATCGTAGTCTGTTCTCCATAGTCACGTTCTCATCGTGTTTTTGTTTTTTTAAGGATCTTCACACCACCGCCGTCGATAGAAACGCAGATTCGTTCACTCACGTCTTCTTCTGGCGACTCCTTGTAAAATTGTGAGACGTTTCAATGGAAAGCTTATCTCTTGAAGCGCACATAGAATCTCTCCTCAGCCTACAAGCACCTGTTCTCTCTCTCTCTCTCTCTCTCTCTCTCTCTCTCTCCAACACACAAAGGAGGAGACTGGAGGTGAGTCAGCGATGGTGTGAATGGAGTCTGTGGTGGCCAACACTGAATGAAGTGAGAAAAATAAAAGAGAGAGAGAGAGAGAGAGAGAGAATAAATGCTTACGGTCTTTTGAATTTTATAATTGCTTTATGGTGACAAAAATGTGTGTGCACACACACACACACACACACACACACAGACACACACACACACACACACACACATAAACTGTTTAGGAATAGCAGCCGTTTTTACAGAGTTCCTCTATTTTCACAGGCTCAAAAGTGACTGGACAAACTAATAATCATAAATATTAGGACTATTGTTAATACTTGGATGCAAATCCTTTGCAGTCAACAGAAAGCCTGAAATCTGGAACCCATGGACGTCACCGAATACTGAGTTTCCTCCCTTGAGATGATTTCCTGCAGCCTCCTTCAGTCGTCGCTTGTTTGTGGGTCTTTCTTCCTTCGGTTCTGTCTTCAGTAAATGAAAAGCAGCTCAGCTGGGTCGAGGTCATCGGACGTTTCATGTCTTTGCCTCAAAAAGCCCTTGTATTGATTTCGCTGTATTTTTTGGCTCGTTATCCACTTGTACTGAAAAGCGAGGTCCAATCAGTTTCGCAGCATTTGACTTGCAGCTTCAAACTTCACCCTGCTCCTTCTATCAGCGGTCACATCATCAATAAACACCAGTAACCCAGATCCACTGCCATAACACTGCCTCCACCACGTCTGACAGATGATGTGGTATGCTTTGGAACATGAGCCATTCCTTTCCGTCTCCATGCTCTTCTCTTCCCAGCATTCTGGTATGAGTTCATCTTGGTTTCATCTGTCCAAAGAATCTTGTTCCAGAACTGTGCGGACTTTTTTTTAGACGTCTAACCTTGCCTTTCTATTCTCGAGTGATACCATTGGTATTACGTTCTTGAAGACGTCTCTTGATTGTAGACTTTGACAACGGTACGCCTACCTTCTCCACTTCCTGACTTGGATAGATGTCATTTAGGGGTTTTTCTTCACCAAGGAAAGAATTCTGCGATCATCAACTTTAGTTGTGTTCCGTGACCTTACAGGCCTTTCTGTGTCGCTGAGCTCGACAGTGCATTCCTTCTGTACAAGAATGTTCCAAATTGTTGATTTGGCCACTTCTAAAGTCTCTGCTCTCTCTCTGATAGGTCTGTGTTGTGCCTAAAACATAAAGCATAATAATATTGATATGTTGGTATCAATTGAAAGCGCTTAAAAATTAGAATACAAATACACGTTGTAGACTGTGCAGTATGGCGCTTAAAAGAAATGTTTATGTATTAGTTTTTAAAAAAAGACAACTAGAACAGTTTATACACTTGTAAATACTTTTAAAATATTCTAAAACAAAACGAATGGCTCCAGCGACGAAGCAGTTCGGCTGAAATAAATCAGCGATGGTGTCGCTGGCCCTCTCACTCTCGGCGTTGTTACTAACGCAGCTCCAGTGTTGGCCATTTTTTAATCTGTGTTTTGGAAAGCAGGTCCGAGGTGGCCGCGCATAATTTATTTCAGCGGAGGGAGAGAGAGAGAGAGAGAGAGAGAGAGAGAGAGAGAGACCTCGCTAGCTGAAACAGTGACAGACACTCCACCTGAAATAAATCAGGCTTTTTCCTGCCGTGTGAGGTCACACTCTCTTTTTAAAGCCTTATCATTAGAAGGGGGATTTGTCCCTGTTCCGGAAAAGCTCTGACCCACTTGGAACCTCACCACACTGTGTGAGAAAGAGTTTATCTGAAACGCTGATCTTCTCTCTCTCAGCACTGTGGAGAGGGGTCTGTTCATCTAACATTACCCACAATGCACTGCTGGATCCATAATGGAGTGCAGAAAAGCTGTGGACCCGGTTACACTTGTCAGACTTTAATTTCCGCCTTGTCTGAATCTAACTTGTCGCTACGTTCGGGTTGTAGTCAGCGTGCTACCTCCTTCTACATTTTGATCTTCCCTGGTTCTGTACACTTTACGACTGTCGAACATTGGACACATTTTGCACTCAGCAGTCACAGCCTGTTGTATGTAGCATAAAGGGGTGGAGCCAGTAGCCAGAGCTACCCTTTAAATTGAGTTTTAAGGCTGACACTCACGCAAGCGTACGGATATATTGTGGCTTTAGATTTAGAAGAAAAACATAGAACTGAGGTTCCTATACTATAAAAATCGCGCGTTTGCTCCTGTGGAAGTTCTTTTGACGACGTTAAGGGATATTACGGGTCGATTTGAGAACCTACAGATCTCCCAAAAGACGGTTTCTTCGGTAATGATGGTCGGAACTGTTCTGCACGTACACTGCACAGCAGTGACCATGAGATCCCCCCCTGCCTTGAGCTTCAGCTGAAACACGGCGATGGATACGAGAGTTTAACTCTTGGTCTTTAAGTCAGATTTCGACTGTCGAGTCTGTTTTAATTTCCTCCAGAAGCAGGGGAACGTGTGCTGAGCGCTCTGAACATCTCTCTCTCTCTCCCTGAGCATCCGTGCGCAAACGCAGTAAACCTCTTTCCCCATCTCTGTTTAATCTTCTGTTTCGTTCCACCTCGGGCCCTCGCCGAATTCGTACAAGCCCCATCCCTGCTGCTGCCAGAACACCCCACACCCCCAACCGGGCCGCTACGAGGAAAATGATGGACGATGACGTTGAATGAGAGAGATTTATGTTAGAGGAGTTACCACACACGTTCCTCAACACCTCAGGGTCCGTGTTCTTCTCCTGACTCTCTCCGTTTTCCCCATGACCTCGTAACAGTTGCGAAAGCAGATATGTCGGTTGGTTTCGATGCTAACGGGGACGACGCAACTCCGCTACAAACACACACACACACACACATGCTCACCTGACAGGAAAGGAAGACAGCAAGCTGTCTCTGATGACTTTGCACTTCTAACTTCGAGACAGAGAGAGAGAGAGAGAGAGAGAGAGACCGCCGTAAACGTAAGCATAGGGTGGGTTTGTCCTTATTTGAATGCAGGTCGATGCATGCAGTGTGGGGGAAAAAAACGTGCCGACAAAGCTGCATTCTCATGCTGGGGAAATGAACAAGGCAGGTGTACACACTCTTTTCTCCAAGTCTCCGTCCGGTGCCTGGACAGGATCCTATCTACCCGAGACGTGGATACAGATGTGACGCTACATCTGTTCGTTTAGACAAAATGTGAACGCTTAGCTTACAGAGGTGCTAGTCATGCATGCAACGTCAAATATTCGAACTTTCTTCAGACTTGCTCTATCACGACGACGGGGAGGTGTTCAGGAGTTTACCCAAAGTGTGCGACTGCTTATTTATTACGAGACAAAAACACAGAAAACAAAGTTCAATTGTAAAGAATACTATCCTAGCTGTAGTGTGTGTGTGTGTGTGTGTGTGTGTGTGTGTGTGTGTGTGGTGTGTGTGTGTGTGTGTGTGTGATTGTCGTGGCACAAAGGAAAATGCTTACTCCAAACATGTAAAGTAAGAGGAATCGAATGATTTTACTGCAGCAACAACGACAAAAGCCCATGAAGCCCAGAAGCCTGGCATGGAAAACACAGCCCTGACGCTAACCCTAACGTCACACACGAGCGAGTTTAATTACCACGCGGAGTCACAGGTCATGTTCAGGAGCGTCCCGCATGCCATTGTTCACATCCATATACGAAGTTGTGTGAGATTAAAACCCGAGCCCCAGCGCGTTATTCACCGCCGGGCGACCGGTCATGAAATCAAAGTGAGCTGCGAATCAGGCAGTTTGTTTCACGATGATTGAGCGACGCCAGCGAAGCTGTGTGCCTTCTTGTTTGTTTGGCTTTTTAAGCTAACTGCAGGCTACATGCTCATACGTCAGCA
>CM022765.1:27624937-27642437 GCA_012411365.1 Ameiurus melas
TGCCATAAATGTAAATGAGTTTTCGCCACAGCCCTCGGTCATGATGGAGTCCACAGAGCAAGGATTTTAATATTTTATTTAGCTCTCAAAGACAACTAAATATAACCGTTGAGGTATTCCTTTGGGGACTGGAGTCTCAAATTAAAGAAAATTAGATATCTTTTTGTTGTGTATTTGACTGTAGAAATTGGTACATCACCTGACACATTTTCAGATCAACCAGTATGTTTAGTTGCACTATTTACCTTCTGCCTCACTTGGGGTTTTTTTGTCCCTTAATCCCAAATCTAGTCAGTATCCTAAAGAAGCTACGGGTTGAAATGTATTAGTCCACTATCTTGCATGTCCCTACAGTGGCACCTCCTCAGTCTGCTTTTGGTGGAGTTGTTCAGCATCTCAAACAGACTTGCTGATGTGGTTTCGCTCACACGGTAATCCAGAAACATGCACGTGAATGTAAGCTGTAGAGCTAAAATAGCTGTAGTGAAAGATCTTGACACTCAGTAGACTCAGGTAAGCATTGACTCCAGTACAAATTAAAAGTCTCTCATGAGGTAATTAAGGAAATAAACTAAAAGTGCTTCTGAGTTCTGATATGGCTGAGGAAGGGGAAAGAGCTTTATCTGCATCCTGATCTTCTAACAGATTAATTATGAAACACCAAAACCTTCAACAGGGAGAGGAGGAGATATGATGACTACAGGAACAGTGATACTTGGAGTTTCCTCACAAAGGTTTTGGTTTCCCCACAAACGTTGTTCCAAAGCTGAGTAATATGAAGGCATCCCACATGTGCAAGAGAGATGCCCCATGATATTTAGGTTCTAATTTGATTAATCTGGTCAAGCACACTTTGTGCAACTTTGCTCTTCCAGCTCACATTTTTGTAATGAAATGTTCCTCACCATATCAAGAAGTACCTGTAGGAGTGATAAACCGTCTTGGGAGTTCTTGGTGGTGGTCTTGAGTATCTGGACGTGGTGGGATGGTTGGACCAGCAGTGTCCGTAGGAGTGACAGGACTGGTCAAGAGTGTGTGCGGAGCGAGGTAAGACTGTTCAAGTGTCCGTTCACCCAGGATTGGTCATCGGTGTTCCTAGGTGGTGGTAATCTGT
Organism: Ameiurus melas; assembly: GCA_012411365.1. Taxonomy (NCBI): domain Eukaryota; kingdom Metazoa; phylum Chordata; class Actinopteri; order Siluriformes; family Ictaluridae; genus Ameiurus; species Ameiurus melas. The sequence continues at coordinate 27,626,052 of CM022765.1, forward strand.
GTCAAAAGTGCGTCACCAGTGGGAATGGAATGTGACTGCCGGGTGTTAGGAGGATGGATTGATACGGTGTGGTGGATGGATCTTGATGCCTGTGTCTGTGGAGGATGGGATTGCGATATGAGGTGTCTGTGGAGGGGACGTCTGGATAAGCGTGTGCCTTTGGAGGGATGAACTTGACACGGTCGTCGGTGAGTGGATGGATTGGACAAGTGCGCGTCTGCGGGAGTGGACTGGCTGATTACATGAGTGTCCGTGGAGGGATGTTGGACAAGTGTGTCTGTGGAGTGGATGGACTGGATGCGTGGAGGATGACCTGACGCGGTCCTGTGGGGTGATGGACTGGACAAGTGTGTCCCTTGGAGTGGATGGATTGGATGGTGTCCGTGGAGGATAGGATTGGCAAGCTGCGTTCGTGGGAGGGATGGATTGACAAACATCCTGTATGGTGGGTGGTAGATTGGTAATGAGTGTGTCTGCAGGAACAGATGGTTGGTCACAAGTGCCTGTAGGAATGGGCGTGACTGGTAAACAGAAGTCCAACCAAACAGTATGCACTAATATTTATATAGTGTTTCCTTGACTAGAGGTATCCACTAAATAAAGCTATAAAGGCAGCACAAAAAAAAGCAGAGGAACAGAAGGAGGACCTTAAAGGAGGCTGTGTCCTCATTACACTTTTAGACAAAAAGAAGACACAGCACACAAGACCAAAAAAATGATCTGTCTTCACACACTGTCTCAAAGAGAGAGGCGTCATAGATAGAAACCCACTGACTTACGTCTAACGGAAGCCAAGTCCTAGAAACTGTTATCATCGCTGCAGAAAATGAATTCTCAACGGCTAAGTCGATAGTCCAACAGCTCAATCTGAATGATCTGTAGGAGTAAGTCATCTCTCTCACTCTTTCCCTTTCTATTCCCTGTCATTTGTGTTGTAGATAATCACCCTTTGCTCCAAAGTTAATTTTCACTTAAAAATCTGCTATTATGTACTTTCAGCCGTGCTGAGTAATTTGTTGCTCGTGATCTAGCTGTAAAATAGATTTTAATCGAGGTGGACCTTACAATGTGGAACTGCTAAGTGTCAAGAAGCTAGATAGTTTTATAGAAAATGTTGCCATCAGTAGTATGCATCTGAGTTTCATGAACCCACAGGATCCAAAACAAAAAAGCTGTGGAGCTGGTATTTTTTTCACTTATTAAGTGCAGAACATATTTCAAGCTCGGACAATCCATAGCACGTCTGCTCCACGTAGAGCCCATATAGTGCTCCGGGTGGCGCCTGCATGACACCTCTTTATCATGCGCCATCCTGGTCAGGGGCCGTGGTGGGTGAAAATGAGCGCTCTCTATATCTTGACAACAGAACCATGAGCTTTTCAGAACATATCTGGGGCAGGTGCAAAACAACAATAACCATGGTGGAGCTGTGCGGGTCAATGACCTCTGCAGTGAAAATGGACAGATTGGTGAACCTTATGTAAAAGTGATAGAGATTTCTTAAAACATTCTATAGGAGCAGATGGTGGTGGATTTGTCTCCTGCAGTAGAGCAGGTGGATTGGTTTCGAGGAATGGACAGAATTGACATACTGCAGGAACATTGGACAAACTTCTCTAAAGTGCCGATTGACTGTGAATTCCTTCCTAGGAGGAGGCTGATTGATAAGAAATGAAAAAGGATGTATCCATATAGGGATTACAGCAGAACCATTAATATGTATTATTCCGATGTATTACAACACTGACAGATCAACGTTATGAGTGTGGACGCATCAAGTGCAAGCCAGTGTGTTCAGATTCCACTCATAAACACCCATTAATACCCACTGTGGCTTTCAAGCTGTGTTTGACTCTAACCAGAGTGCGGATCCATATGGGATCTGTGTGCGCATTCATTTGATGGGGGAAGGCATGCCGCCTCGTCGGTTTTAGGTAAGGTGTAGAGATGTGCGCTGCGTGTTGTACAGTGGCTGGGTCGTGCTGCTAGATATGCTGTGTAGTCCTGGATAGCGTGAAACTGTTCAAATGCATTGTAGTATGGCCATTTCTCTTTATTATTTCTTTCCAAGCTGACGAGGCCAAAGTCCAGAGTGGAGTTGGTGGAGTTGGAGTTGGTGGAATTGGTCAGAATTCCTTCAGGAGCAGAACAGGAATGGATTTGAAAGAAGAAAAACACTTCTGAACAAACCTCACTTCACTCAAACTAAAGGAACACCCTCAACACAAATCAGATTTCTGTTATCTCCTGTACATCGATGTCACTTAAGCTGTACTACTTACTCTGACAATACTACGTTAGAGAAAAGGAAAAACCAAAATGGCTTCTTTTAACCGTGAATTAAAAAACGACTGATTAGAGGGGAGATCTCTCTCTCTCTCTCTCTCTCTCTCTCTCTCAGAGCTCTGCTCCAGTGTAGCTGTTCGAATTGGGTCATTGCCCAGAAGCACACACGGCTGTCAAAACTCTCACCTCACACCTGAATAAGGTCTAGCAGTGGATAGAGTGCACACTTGTTTTATCCTACATGGTCTCTGATGTTTGTGGAAAGATCAGAGAGAGCAGTCGTGTATGGGTCGCAAACTTTTCTAGATGAGGTGAAATATGACACTGTCATCCCCCCCACACTAATACTCACACCACACACACACTACTATTTCAACAGCATTTCCGTTCTATGTCTTCCATCCCTTCATTCTACTTTTTCCTGTTTGACACAGCATTCCTAAATACTGACTTCCTCCTTTGCACTCCATGTTTCTCAGATCCTCTCTCCGCTCTCCTTAGCCCTCCTCTCTTTGCTCTTTCATCCTTGTTCCTTTTACAGCATTCCATCGTTCCTTAAGCTTCCTTACGTTCTCGAAAATGTTCCTCAAATATTCACTCTTCCCTTCCTTCCATATCATCCCATCGTTTCCTTCCTTCTTCCGTCCTGCATTCTTACCTCACAGTATTCCTTGAATATTCTCTCTCTTCCTTCTTCCACCTCTTCTTCCCTTTCACAGTGTTCTATCATTCCTCAGTCTCCCTTCCTCTAGCATTTCAACATTGCTGTCATTTCACTTGTTTGTTTTGTTGCTTCATCTTTCATTCTTTTCCGTTGTTCCAAATATATCCTCCTCATTACAGCATTCTCAAATATTTTTTCTTCTTTCCTCCATCTGTCCGTCTCCTTCCACTAAATCTCTCTTCCTCAACAGCACTCCCCTACGTTATCCTTTTTGTAGCCTTCTCCTCCCACAGCATTTTCACATATTCCCTTTCTTCCCTTTTTGTCCATAGCTTCCTTCCTTTTCACAGCATTCTCACGCCTTATTCTAAACTTACTTCCCTTTAAAGCATTTGGTAAACACTGCCTTCTTCCCCTAGCTTTGTTTAGTCCTTCCTTCTTCTTCTCCTTCTGTTCATCTCTACTTTTCTTGTTCTCTTCCTCTTCCATAGCATATTAAATAAATCCACTTCTTCCATTTTGGACTTCCTTCAGTACAAATGAATCATGCCTTGTGTTCAAGATACCTATCTGGACACTTTAGTGCTTTTTGAGGATATTTAAATGTGGATGTTTTACCAAACTGTTAATTGAATAATTAATCCATTAATCATTTGATATAAAAACATCAATGTGTTGTTGTTTTCTCAGACACTTACCATTAGCCATGGGACCAGTTTGTATATGTGTAAGAAGTGCCTATTTTTAGCCATGTTAGTAGCGTCGATAAAATCATCAGACTTCTATTTCTTTTATCAAAAACCAAAACTTTTGTATTCTAACTGAGAACCACTGTAAATATTTTGATCTAAATAAAGTGCTTTCTCCATTTAAATACAAATCAAAAAAAAGTGTGTAAATAGTATAAAAAAGGCAGATAGGGCTAAGATAGGTGTTTTGTTTGAGAACAGAAGTAGAAAGAGACAGAAGCAATGGAGAAAGACTGAGTGAGAGATGGATGGAGACAATGAGGATATCAGATTGTTTATAGCTATTCTCGCCAATTAGTGCCAGTGAGCTGAAAGAGGATCAATCGGATCATCACATGCATTCAGTCTGATTATCCCAGTGCTCCCTGTGCTGATCCCGTCCAGACAAGATACGGGCAGACCAATCAGAGCCTCTCAATACACGTAATTACACCCTTTAACGATCAATGAGTGACGTCATTATTCTGCTCTTGAAAATAACTTCAACGGTGGATGGTTTGGGAACCGCGCCATATTGCCTTAAATTGATTGATAGATAAATATTATACATAACAAACAAATAAAATAAATAACCTGCACTCCTTTTGATGTGTCATTATTAATCCTTCTAAAAGTAGTACAGTAGTGATCCTTGAATCCCATGGTATTAACGCTTTATAACGGTTATTAACCGCCTGACATACAGGACTTAGGAGATTGCATCCAAAACACACCTATAATGATGGTTATGGCTCTGAGACTTTGAGACCAAATACAAATTTCAAAAATCTAAACCCAGCATTCTTAGGGAAAATAGGCTAGGTTTCGGATTCAGCGCGGAAGCATATATCTAATGGAACAATGTGTTACATCATATGTAGGCCTTATATATTCTAATGGCTACCCTTTATATACTTAATATACCCATTATATACCTATCAATTACTCAATATACCCAACATACCCACTATATACCTTATAATTAATATAACCTAATACCCATTACTATATACCCTAAGAAAGAGAACATAATCAGGAAGTGTCGTACACTGAAATACAGAGGGAACATCCGTTGAAGTAAGCGGAGAAAACAGGCCCCTGTGGTGCTGAGAGGGTGATGGTGTTTCGGTAATGATGATAATGATGGTGGTGGGGTGTTGATGGTGCGGACATAGGTGGAGGCAGTCTTGATTTATGGCGGTGCCGATTGGTCCCGGTAACAGTGACGGTGTCGATGGTTAGGACGGTGTCATGCCGTTGTACGCATGGCAGCAGCGTCGATTTGCAGTGGTGTCATCACAGGTTTGAATCGGCAGTGCTGATTTTACTCAGTGGCCAGACGGCAACAGTGCAAACGCAACACCCATGGTGAAATAATCGAACCCACATGTGGATTGTATGATTTGGCGAAATTGGTTCATGAACCCATACAGCAATCTATGTGACGGTATGGCTCAATCCAAATTAAATCCATGTTGTCATGGTGTGTGAGATCATGGCATGCTTATGCTCATGCCCAACGACCAGAAGTCGATTTGGTGTCAGGAAAACAGCCAGGCACCGTCAGAGTAATGATAATGCAGTGGATGGCAGTAGTGTATGCCAATGTCATCACGCCAAGCCCTTTAGCAGTTCATATATCATAAATTTATCTGCTGTCTCAACTACTATGAGCTCTTGTGAGCTGACAATAGCCAACATTAAAAGTTTGTCAACAGTCAAGTTCCCAAACCCTGAAGAATGAAAGAACGGATGTTTAAAAACTGACCCCATCTGAACTAGCATCACTCGCTATCTCTTTACTTCTCACCTGGGGCAAGGGGCAAAAAACAGCTTACTTTTTGTACACTGAATGTCCAATCACAATATTTTAAAATTCCCTATGAAAGCTGAAGTCCATGTGAAATATAGAAAGACTTTCTCCCTTGTCAGTGTAAACTCTACTCAGATAATTCAGATAAAGATCAAACCTGGAGAGTAAAAGGCCTCCATTAACAATTAACCCAATTAGTGAGAGCTAAAGGAGCTCAACAACTGCAACCGCGTGCACATCTAATCTAATAAGTAAGCATAAAACAAGAAGTGCCAACCCAGAAAAAAATCTAACGAACGCGTTAACCGATAGAGCTAATTCAGAACAAAAGCTACCTAGCTAGTGGAAGCTACCTAGAAGAGAGCGTTAATCTAGACAGGAGAATGAATATAAAGTGAGGAGAAACTAGCTCTAGCAAATAAAAGTGACTAGTCACTGAAAAATGAATCGAAGCTACTGAAAATTTCCCTAGCATGAAAAAAGCTTATCTAGTGACTGAAAACTAGTCTAATGAATAATTAACGCTGCATTGTGAGGAGGCTTATTGTTTTTAGTTCATGCGTGCAACCTGGGCTGTCAATCAATCTTACCACACCCTAGTTAGGACAGTCTCAATACGCTTTAGATCAGTGAGTTTTGCTGTTTTTGGTCGGGTTTTTTTTTTTATTTAATACCTTTGTATCTTGTTTTTGTTTAAATAACTGTCGGCTGAACATTACGCAAGGTATTAATGTATCAGTCTTTGAGTAGAAAAAAAAAACAATGTACAGACTGAGAAAAAAGAAAAGAAAAGAGTTTGTACTTACTTTCTACCACAGAGGGAGCATTACAACAACTTCAGCATGACTTTAGTTAGGCTAAGCAGCGAATATGAATGGATCCTGCATGAATACATGAAGAATAGTAAGAAGTTAATGAGAGTAAACATACATAAGCGGAAAACTTTACAACGTACTATTAATGCCTACATGGCTGCATGACTTGACTTAACACACACACACACCTCATCCTCACACTGTGCTTTTAATTTACCACAGCAGAGGACACCTATTCATCTCCTTTGTATCGGGCGTTGAACATACCAGCTGCTTGGTCAAGACCTCCACGGTGACTCGTGAGCCTGATATATGATCATCGCACTGCCTCGACGCCCATTGTAATGAATTAACCCACTGGTTTGTCACCCGCCTTGTGTTGCTGCCAGGCTGAATTTGTTATAGCACAGCACCGGGCGTTTTTGAGGAGAATGCACACCTAGCTAGTGCGGGTGCGTGTGTGTGTGCGTGTGTGTGTGTGTGTGTGTGTATTTGAGCATTAGCATGATGAGTTTGTGTCTACAACTTGCTCGTCTTTTTGGAGCTTTGAGGTTCATTTTCAGATTTTGCCAGTGTAAAAAAGAAGATCCTTCAAAGCAGAAACCATGACAAAAGTAAAGAAACAAGCTTGAATGATGTGAAAGTTCTTTCATTTTTTTGCTTTTAATGGGTGGGCTTTACCTGAAGATACGTTTAGAAGATGAGTTATGCTGGAAGTGTCGACCTGGATGAACTACTACACGCTGGACAATTTCTTGGGAATACATGAAAATCGCACATTGTTAAAAAAAAAACAATAATTGGTTATGAAATCTTAGAATGCTTTAATATGACACTCTCACCAGCTTCCTATCATCTAACTATCACTTAACTACACCCATACCAACTAACTAACAACCCCCCATTATTAACTCCACCTGCCAACCCTGTTCATTGCCCACCTCATCACTTCTAACACTTCCCATCACCTAACTCCCCATCACCTAACTTCCATCACCAATCATCTAACTCCCCATCACTCAACTTCTCATCAACAACCATCAACTCCCATCACCCAACCTCCATCACCAATCATCTAACTCACCCATCACCTAACCCCATCACCAATCATCTAACTCCCCATCACCTAACTTCCATCACCAATCATTTAACTCACCATCACCCAACTTCCATCACAATCATCTAACTCACCATCACCTAACTCCCCATCACCAATCATCTAACTCCACCCATCACCTAACTCCCCATCACCAATCATTTAACTCCACCCCCCCTAACTCCCCATCACCAATCATTTAACTCCACCCCTTCGCCTAACTCCCATCACCAATCATCTAACTCCACCATCACCTAACTCCCCATCACCAATCATCTAACTCCACCCATCACCTAACTCCCATCACCAATCATTTAACTCCACCTTCTCCTAACCCCCCATCACCAATCATTTAACTCCACCTTCACTTTAACTCCCCATCACCAATCATCTAACCCCACCCATCACCTAACTCCTCATCACCAATCATCCCTAACCTCCATTACCTAACTTCCATCACCAATCATATAACTCCACCATCACCTAACCCCATCACCAATCATCTAACTTCCTATTACCTAACTTCCATTACCAATCATATAACTCCCCCATCACCCAATCATCTAACTCCACCCATCACCTAACTTCCATCACCAATCATCTAACTCCCCTACCAATCATCTAACTCCACCCATCACCCAACTTCCATCACCAATCATCTAACTCCCCATCACCAATCATCTAACTCCACCCATCACCTAAATTTGCATCACCAATCATCTAATTCCAACCCATCACCTAACTTCCATCACCAATCATCTACTCCACCCATCACCTAACACCCCACCACCAATCATCTAACTCCACCCATCATCTAACTGCCCAGCACCATTCAGTTCAGTTAACTCCACCCATCACCACAAGCTATCTCTGCCCATAACCTAACTCTGCTCATTCTGTTAACTTCACATTACCTCCACCTCTGAACAACCTCTCACATTAACCACCCCACCCTCCTTAACCTCTCACAAAACCCCGCCCATCACATTAATCTATCACAAATCCCTGCCGATCACCTTTAACTCCACCCCCACAATAACCTCTCATATTAAATCCTATGACCCAACATTAATTCTGCCCCTCTTCACTCATTTCACTAAACATTTATTTTCTACCTTTTGTTTTCCTTTCATCTTTTCTTTCCTTGTGTCTCAATTGTCTGTTTCCTATATGTAGCACTCATCTCCTCATTCTTCTCGCCTGTCCCTCACACACACACACACACACACACACACACACACACACACACACACCACACACACACATCACACACACACAAATTTCCATCCCTGAGAGAGTGTGGTGTTGGGGGTGTGTTGCTGTGTTTTGTGGGCTGGAATCAATGTGGTCTGTCCATTACAGTGTGTGTGTTAGAGAGAGAGAGAGAGAGAGAGATGGAGAGGAGAGAGAGAGAGAGAGAGAGGGAGAGAGGAGAGAGAGAGAGAGAGAGAGAGAGAGGAGAAGAAGAGGTAAGCGTCATTTACTGGATAAAAAGTATAGAGAAGCAAGAATAAAACAGTCTCTCTCTCTCTCTCCTCACTTCAGTTATATTCTCAAATAACAGAATGACATGCTGAAGGTATTATACTTGTTGGACCAAGTCCCAGCTCTTTTCTCTCTCTCTCTAAATATCTCCGTCTGAATTGTGTGGCCTTTAATCTTGTTCATACTGACTATATCTGCCCGCCCCCCGCCCCCCCCCTCTCTCCGTTCTCGCTCTGACTCTGACACACATGCTGACCTTCAGCAGATTAAATTATGCAAATTGAATTATGAGGCTTAAAGGCTGACCTGCGCCATACTCTGTTACACTTCTATCACTATTTTTTTCAGGAATTTCATTACAAAGCACGAAATGGAATCGTTTTTTTTTTTTTCTTCATTCATGACAGTAACCCAGTAGACCTCACGCGGTCCTCTTCCTGCTCATTCACCCAGTGATACACATTCATTTTAAGGTTGGTGAAGCTGAAACCTTTCCTTTTTTAAACCATTTAACCTTTGTGTGGGACAGGAGCTTAATTATTAGATGGACTTTTCACTACTGTATGTAATTAAAGACGGCTCTGAGTTGACAACCCAAACAGACAGACAGAGAGAAAGAAAGACAGAAATTAGAATGCGAGAAATCAAATAGAGAGGGAGAATGAAAGAGTAAAAGTGAGAAAGAAAACATTGTGTGTGAGTTTTAAAGCAGAGCTGCTGATTGGTCAGTCCTTCAATGGGAGTGTGTGCTAGGACTGGGAGTGCATTGCTAATAGAGCGATGTCTTCTGTCTTGAACTTGGGAGAAAACCGAGGACCCAGAGGAAACCCCTGAAGCACAGGTAGTAGCTTGCAAGCTCTGCACACGCAGGACAGGGGCAGTAACGAACCCAACCCTGGAGGTGCGAGGCAAACTTGCTCACGACTTCAAGCCACCATGTCCCCTTAAATATTTAACAACGACTAAGTTTACATGGATGTAATAATCTATATTGACCTTATTCTGAATAAGACAATATTGTGATTAAGGTGTTTACATGAGTCACTTTTAGAATATTCCTTTCATGTTCGTCTTGCATGATGGGGCAGATTAATGGCACAATTTCATTGTGTCACCACGCCACGCCACGTTCCCTCCAGAATTGCTAACCTTTTCGTTCATAGAGTTGGTTCTTTGTTGCAGGTTGTACAGTTTTGGGTGTTTTTGTTTAATTTCACGAACGCCGCTTAGCGCACTGTATTAGCCATGCTATACGCTTACGCAAATAGACGCTCTGCTTGAGTCGTGGCAGCGTCCCAAACCGCTTCACTTACCTACACATAGTAGCTGAGATAAATGTATTTCCTTATATTATATAGCAGGTAAGTACGCGGTTTGAGACGCAGCGAACTCTTATGTTTGTCGTAAAACGTCGAAGCGCTGTCAGGTGAACGTGGTCCTGTCGCAAAATGCGCTTGGAAACCTCTACATGACTCTAATAGTGTGATTAAGGTGTGTACAAACACGACGCGACTAAAACAGGAATACCCACACGTCTTAATTCCATCTGTGTTTACCTTAGTATGACATTAATCGGATTAATCATCAATAATCGCTGTTATACTGTTTTCTTAATCAGAGTATCGTCTTAATCGGATTCATATCGGTTATTATTTGTCCATTAAACGTACTGAATGTATACAAAAGCAATCAAACAAACCTCTAAAACCTCTAAAAAGTGTCATTGGGCAGTTTGGGGCACTGAACCCAAATTGCTCCTGATGGCTGGTTAGCGCCTTGCATGGCAGCTCTGTACCATTAGTGTGGTGTGTGTGTGTTTGTGTTTTTTGTGTGTGTGTGTTGTGTGTGTGTGTGTGTGTGTGTGTGTGTGTGTGTGTGTGTGTGTGTGTGTGTGTGTGTGTAAGAATGGGTGAATGTGTCAATGCTTTGTAAAAGGCACTATATAAGTGCAGACCAAATTTGTTTATAGACCCTACATGTTGGATGGATTATTCGATTCGAATGTGAAACAGAATTAATAAGAAAGAATAAGATTAATAAGAATAATAAGATGGCCTACAAACTTTTTCAATGCACTGAATATTAGAATATTAATATCTGTGTTTAAGCAGCTAGCGAAGCATAGTACGCATGGCAGTGATGTTACCGTCTCTAATGACTCTCCATTCAGACAAGCTCGGACACAACTGGCATCCATAAACCACATCACTGACAACGTTAATACCGCGCAAAACCTCGCAAATGAATGAACCTTGTCATTTCTGGTTGTTTCTGCTCTGACAGGTACCACGGCTCTCAGTCTTGGACTTAATTCTCCATCCTGCTTCTCTGGAGTGTGTCTGAGCTTCACGCCTGTTATTTCCTGTTTATTTGTTTATGTACCCGCTCTCCTCCGCTTGTTAGCTGGTGCTTAACTCCGAGCCGGATAGCTCGTGGCCAGACAGCGTGGTATTCTGGAAAGTTTCACAGAGGTAGCAAAGAAAACATATGTCTGGCAAACGTAGAGAGTGGTTTAGGAAACCGAGTCAAGACCGTTGTTCATTTTCCTCTTGTTTGTGGCTGTTAGTCCGTCCTTCGAAGCGAGCGGTCCCAACTTCCCTGTATTTACCAAAGAGAGGGAAAGAAAATCATGTATGCAAACGGGTACATAATACATCCAATCTACATATATTTCCTACCACTAATAAACATTGTGTAAATGTGAAGGTGTGACGTGGATATCTGCGCCGGAAGAATATCATCAAAGCGCGGAGAAAAGAGATTTACAGAGAGTAAATATATTGTAAATACATTTTCTTCCAAAGGTCATACTGTGAATTGATTCTATACCTGAACACATACAAAAATATTCAACCCCTTAAAAGTCATTTGATTACAAATGAATCCCTTTGGATTGGGACCAGTGTCCTGCTGATCTATAGTTTCTCAGCAGACTGAAGTGGGTTCTCTTTTAATAGAGCTTGGACTCGTCTCCATGCTGATCCAACAATTGAGCTTATTAAATATTCTTCATTTATGAGATTCTATTTCCTTATCTTTAACATCCTCAGAATGCTCCTTAGTCTTTCGTTCCACCTTTCCTCCAGACTGAAAGGACTCTTCACTGTCAGTGTTCAACTGAGGTGACTTGAACAGAAAAATGAGAGCTTATATATATAGCGTTATATATATATATATATATATATATACAGTGGCAGGAAAGGTGTGAACCCTTTGAAATTTCATTGTTTCTGAATAAATTTGTCATAAATGATCTGATCTTCATCTAAGTTGGGGGTATTGACAACATAATGTGTCTAAAAGAATAACACAAAAAGATTCTGATCTTTCATGTCTTTATTGAGCCCACACAAAAAAACCTCATAGTGCTTGTGGGAAAAGTATGTGAACTTAATGACCTCAAAAGAGCTTCTTTTTTCTTTTGTACACCTGAAGTCTTTCGTTAAGAAAATGAGTTTGAGGTGGAGTACAGCTAATGGGTTGTTTATCATCCCAAAAGATGGTTTTATTTTTACAAAAACCCCTGGGTTCATTTTATTTCATGAATGGGTGTATATTTTGAGGGTTATTTTTACCTTTTGAAATGTCAAATATACCACATTATAAACAAATATGTCAGCTGGTATCTCCTTTATTTATAACACACGTGTATTGCTAGAGCTGCTAAAGGGGGTTAATATATGATTTTGAGTAGATGACTCAAATAAGTCTACATTTAAGATGAAAACATCAGATTTTGATCAAAGGGAGACATTATAAAACATCCAAAAATACTGAGTAACCAACTTACCATCCAGTACAATCAGCTAAGCCAAAGCTAACGAGGATAGCGGTGCATTTAATGTCATGTAAACTGGACTGTTATCACACATTTTTACTTTTCTCTAGTGTACACTAATGGTTTTTATGGATAAAATATTGATATGAACCTTGTTTCTCCAAATAAATCTTAACAGTCTGTCCGTGGAAACCGCTACCTCCACCTGAGATGAATTCAAACAGTCCGTGTTGAGTCGATTGACCCAAGGACCTGGGCTGGAGGCGCCGGGGGGGGGAAGGTTCATTGATTCAACTGTCAGTGAAAATAACCCAAGCTAACAACCCAGCGTGTTGGGTTACACAAAACGACCAAAAAAAAAACTACACAGGACTTAGAAAATAACCCAATTAATGACCCTACAAGTCTCAACCCGGCATTTGCGAGAAAAATAACCCAGTGTATTTCATCTGGGGGCTGAATACTACGCAAGCAGCATTTTCAGTCTTTGCTTTTATTACATACTTGCGGACTAAAATGAATCCTAATTTGAAGATTCACTGTGAGGGAATACAATTTTGCAAAAATAACTGACAGAAAGCATGTGTGTGTTAATCATTTCAGAAAAATCTGATCAAACCAGGGGGAGGGGTTATCTCGTTGAATACTTTGCAAGCCGCTGTATTTTAACTTTAATAAACCAAATGAACACATTTTAGACGTATCCAGAATTTAAACTCAGTATTTCTTCAGGGGTTCAAGACCCAGGACTCCCAGGCTGCCACTGTTGGGCCCTTTAACCTCTCTTTTCTAGGGTGACATATCATGTCTGACCCCAACTTATTAGTATATGCGAAGAAAAGAATTTCACTAATTCTGTAATGTACGTGATAAATAAAGACTCATTATCAATACCCAGATCTTCATTATACCGCTCTGCTCCTCGGCATTGAAAACGCCCGATTTAATCCCTTGTCTGATTTCTTTTGTATGTGTTTGTGTCCTCAGTTCTCAGTGTGAGAGAAACAACCCATGATCCTTCGAGCCGCTCTTCGCCACTTTCGAACTTTGTTTCATTGGGTTGCGAGAGCTTGAGGTGCTTTCAACCCAGTGCAACCTGTTCGAATTTTGATACCCAGATGCGTAAATCGTCATTAATCCTCATTATCCCTGTCCTCTTCCTCACCTCGGTTCACCTCTATTAGAGTGCAAATGAACTCCAGCTAAAGTCAATCTAGCCTCTATCGCAGGTAGCAGCTAAACCATTTACATAATTCCCAATTACGTTCCCGCCCAGGATCAGCCAGCGCTGTTTCATTTGCATTAGAAACGAACATAACCATCATGCGTCGTCTTCCAATAGCTTGGCAAAAGCTTCTTTTTTTTTTTTTCCTCTCGGAAGATGAGTCTAATTGAAATGCGGTATGGGCGAGGCCGCTTCGTTAATGTTTAATGACTAATATGCAGCCGTACGCAACAGCGAAAATGAGATTACTTTCACTTCAGGCGACGGAGTGAAGAGAGAGGGAACGAAGAGGAAATACTTGACGTAATTATACACTCTGTCGGAAGACGCGACTGGCATCGCCGGGGCATTTCTAACGTTTAATTGCTCACTTGTGTACGAACGGCACACAGACACGCAGCTGTGCTGAATGTGTCTGGAGTGTTAAATCGGGTCGGGTACATAATACACGCAGCTTATCAGGCCCAGAATTCCCATCAGATTAGGACAATTTTATTCAATTCACACTGACTGCCTTTTAAGCTTCACTAATACCGCTTAATAGTTTAGCCTCTCACTGATCTCCTGAAACAGTATCACCCATCTCCCTTGTATTTGCCCTTCCGATGCCTTGCACAGAAACTTGCCAATCAGCATTAGGGGTGGGAGAGTACTCCACCCAGGGTGGGAAGTGACGTCTTTGAACAAATTGGACGTCGTGTATTAGAAGTTACAATCAGTATCTGGTGTCGCCAGCAGCTGCTTTAAGTACTACAGTGCATCTCATGCTCATGGACTGCACCAGATTTGTCAGTTCATCCTGTGAGATGTTCCTCCACTTTTTCCACCAAGGTTTCTGCAAGTTCTCCATCACATCTGGGGGGAACACATGCTATTACACATGGTTTGCCAATGCAAGGACGATCAGCTGTCCTTCCTGTCTCCCGTAGACACTGTCTTGGGCGTCTTACATTACAGACATTGCAGTTTATTGCTCTGAACATATTCTGTAGTCCCTCATGCCTCCCTGCAGCAGGACTATGGCATGTTCACGCAGGTGAGCAGGAACTCTAGGCATCTTTCTTCTGGTGTTTTTCACAGTCAGTAGAAAGGTCTCTTTAGTGTCCTAACTTAATGTTTTAAGGACTGTTCCACAGGTGCATACGATAATTGTTAATAGTTCAGTGAACAAACATGAAAATGCCTTTACAATAAGGATCAGTAAAGTGGATTTGGATTTTAAAATGATCTTTAAAATACTGTCTTCTGAAAAAGGGACGTTTCTGCTGAGAGTATCTCACAAAAGTGGATACAACCTCACATAGTGTAAATATTTGATGATATCTTGTCATGTGACAACACTGAAGAAATGACACTTTGCTGCGAAGTAAAGTAGTGAGTGTACAGCTTGTGTAACAGCAATTTACTGTCCCCTCAAAATAACTCAACACACAGACATTAATGTCTAAACCGCTGGCAACAAAAGTGTGAGTACACCCTCAAGTGAAAATGTACGAATTGGGCCCAATAGCTTTTCCTCTCCGGGTTCATGTGACTTGTTAGTGTGCGAGTCTCAGGTGTGAATGGGGAGCAGGTGTGTTAAATTTGGTGTCATCGCTCTCACACTCCCTCATACTGGTCACTGGAAGTTCAACATGTTATATTTGTTTTTATCTATGTAAACCACTTTGCTCTGTAAATAAACATGCCTTGTTGAGTTGTTTCATTTATTTATTGTGATTAACAAAACTAAAATCCATTATGAATTTAAAAGCTATTTTTAAAAACATTTCATTACAATATTTGAAATGGAAAATTGAAAATAAAAAAAAGTATGTATATCTTTTATTTTCAAGTTTTTAATAATTATTTGTCTAATCTTTCATTTAAAGTACTTTTGAACTCGTCATTTCGTGTAAATATAACAGACATCAAAAGGAATTTAAAATTGTTTACAGGTGGAAAAACATCAGCCTGATCACAGCTCAGTCCAAAATAAAAATGTAAATTAAAATAAAAACCCTGATAAAAAAAAACCCTTATTCACATTTAAAACTTCACGCACCGGTTGCATCACGTGAATTCTTTTCACACAAGAAAGATTTCCCAGAATTCCTCACTGCTATCTGTACAGGCCCAGGCAAGCATGGCGTAAACAAATAAGAGATAAACAGGTCAGAAATAACGAGCGTGTAGCTCAGACACACACTGACAGGAAGCAGACTGGATTGGTTTACGCTTCAGGGAGAACAGGATCCGGCCGGAGAGAAGAGTCTCACATCACGACCGCTCCGTGGTATTTTGTCAGCCAGTATAAACATTACGAGCGTCAGAACCGAGGAAGTTCACTGTAGAATACTTTACCAATGGTCATATAATAAATAGTAAAAAAAAAATAGACAAGTATTCGTTGGAGCGCGCATTTCTCTGGAATTACCGCAGTTCTGGGCTGAGACGCGTCATGTGACGTCATCACGACGCACGTCCTTCGATTTCACGCACGGTCGAACACGTAAC
>CM022765.1:27647437-27652437 GCA_012411365.1 Ameiurus melas
GGAGAGAGTGTCTATGCTTGTGTGTGTGTGTGTGTGTTTGTGTTTTTTTTTTTTTTTTTGTGTGTGTGTTGTATTAGATAATAATAGATGGCTCAGTGACTGACCAACACTGACCCCAACTTTCAATGACCTGAAGATGTCGGAAAACTCTGGAGACTCCTTCCATAAAACATGAAATAAACGTCTCCTTCCATTAGGAAGACATCAACATGTCACCGATTACACTTTTTATTTGATTTTGAATCGCTATTATAAAGCCGTGATGTGCAGCTGCACAAACTGTCAAAGCTAATCAACACCTCCTGACCAATCGGCATCCAGAATTCGGCGCTGGAGTTAAAATCACACGTGTCTCGTATTATATATTTTGCCCTGAGCTATCCCATCATGCAGCGCTGCACAGAAGGACAGGAGCGTAGCGGTAACGGACAGAATGTCGGAGATAATTCAACTCAGAACATGAACCAGGGAAATAAGAGTATATAGATAAGCTAGTGTTGTTAACAGCATTGTCATGGTAACAGGTCGCGAGAGACGCTTTGTGTGAGAGAGGTACGGGTATTTGTGAGAGATAAGCAGAATAAAGCGCTTACTGAACAACTCCTAATGTTACGCTAATGTTTTGTTTTTCTTTGGGCATCGTAGTCTGTTCTCCATAGTCACGTTCTCATTGCGTTTTTTGTTTTTTATGGATCTTCACACCACCGTCGATAGAAACGCAGATTCGTCACTCCCCGCCTTCTTCTTGGCGCACTCCTTGTAAAATTGTGAGACGTTTCAATGGAAAGCTTATCTCTTGAAGCGCACATAGAATCTCTCCTCAGCCTGTATGTCAGCTCTCTCTCTCTCTCTCTCTCTCTCCAACACACAAAGGAGGAGACTGGAGGTGAGTCAGCGATGGTGTGAATGGAGTCTGTGGTGGCCAACACTGAATGAAGTGAGAAAAATAAAACAGAGAGAGAGAGAGAGAGAGAGAGAGAGAGAGAGAGAGAGAGAGAATAAATGCTTACGGTCTTTGAATTTTATAATTGCTTTATGGTGAGAAAAAATGTGTGCGTACACACACACACACACACACACACAGACACACACACACACACACACACACACACACAACTGTTTAGGAATAGCAGCCGTTTTTACAGAGTTCCTCTATTTTCACAGGCTCAAAAGTGACTGGACAAACTAATAATCATAAATATTAGGACTATTGTTAATACTTGGATGCAAACTTCTTTGCAGTCAACAGAAAGCCTGAAATCTGGAACCCATGGACGTCACCGAATACTGAGTTTCCTCCCTTGAGATGATTTCCGCAGCGCTCCTTCAGTCGTCGCTTGTTTGTGGGTCTTTCTTCCTTCGGTTCTGTCTTCAGTAAATGAAAAGCAGCTCAGCTGGGTCGAGGTCGACGGACGTTTCATGTCTTTGCCTCAAAAAAGCCCTTTGTATTGATTTCGCTGTATTTTTGGCTCGTTATCCACTTGTACTGAAAAGAGTCCAATCAGTTCCGTAAGTTTGACTTGCAGCTTCAAACTTCACCCTGCTCCTTCTATCAGCAGGTCACATCATCAATAAACACCAGTAACCCAGATCCACTGCCATAACACTGCCTCCACCCCCCCAGTGGTGTCCCTAACCCCCCCCACCCCTTCCTTCCCTCTCTCTTCTTTTTCCTCTTTGGTATACGTCTTTTGTTTTTTTTTTTTTTTTTTTTCTTTGTTGTTCACCCTCTTGGTTTCGTCTTATTTTTATTTGGGTTTTTTCGTTCAAAGAATCTTGTCTAGAACTGTGCGGATTTTTTTAGATGTTCTAACCTTGCCTTTCTGTTTTGAGAGATTTTTTGACATTGGTATGTTTTGTAGACGCTTGACTTTAGACTTGATGCCTACGGCCTAATTAACTTCTTCCTTCGATTTGGATAGATGTCATTTAGGGTTTTCTTCACCAAGGAAAGAATTCTGCGATCATCAACTTTAGTTGTGTTCCGTGACCTTACAGGCCTTTCTGTGTCGCTGAGCTCGACAGTGCATTCCTTCTGTACAAGAATGTTCCAAATTGTTGATTTGGCCACTTCTAAAGTCTCTGCTCTCTCTCTGATAGGTCTGTGTTGTGCCTAAAAACATAAAGTATAATAATATTGATATGATGGTTTCAATTAAGAAAGCGCTTAAAAAATTAGAATACAAATACACGTTGTAGACTGTGCAGTATGGCGCTTAAAAGAAATGTTTATGTATTAGTTTTAAAAAAAAGACAACTAGAACAGTTTATACACTTGTAAATACTTTTAAAATATTCTAAAACAAAACGAATGGCTCCAGCGACGAAGCAGTTCGGCTGAAATAAATCAGCGATGGTGTCGCTGGCCCTCTCACTCTCGGCGTTGTTACTAACGCAGCTCCAGTGTTGGCCATTTTTTAATCTGTGTTTTGAAAGCAGGTCCGAGGTGGCAGCATAATTTATTTCAGCGGCGAGGGGGGAGAGAGAGAGAGAGAGAGAGAGAGAGAGAGAGAGAGAGAGAGACCTCGCTAGCTGAAACAGTGACAGACACTCCACCTGAAATAAATCAGGCTTTTTTCCTGCCGTGTGAGGTCACACTCTTTTAAAGCCTTATCATTAGAGCGGGGGGATTTGTCCCTGTTCCGGAAAAGCTCTGACCCACTTGCACCTCACCACACTGTGAGAAAGAGTTTATCTGAAACGCTGATCTCTCTCTCTCAGCACTGTGGAGAGTGTGGTCTGTTCATCTAACATTACCCACAATGCACTGCTGGATCCATAATGGAGTGCAGAAAAGCTGTGGACCCGGTTGCACTTGTCAGACTTTAATTTCCGCCTTGTCTGAATCTAACTTGTCGCTACGTTCGGGTTGTAGTCAGCGTGCTACCTCCTTCTACATTTTGATCTTCCCTGGTTCTGTACACTTTACGACTGTCGAACATTGGACACATTTTGCACTCAGCAGTCACAGCCTGTTGTATGTAGCATAAAGGGGTGGAGCCAGTAGCCAGAGCTACCCTTTAAATTGAGTTTTAAGGCTGACACTCCATGCAAGAACGCTGATATATTGTGGCTTTAGATTTAGAAGAAAAACATAGAACTGAGGTTCCTATGCTATAAAATCGCTCGTTTGCTCCTGTGGAAGTTCTTTTTGACGACGTTAAGGGATATTACGGTTCGATTTGAGAACTTACAGATCTCCAAAAACGAGACGGTTTCTTCGGTAATGACGGCCGGAACTGTTTCAGACACTTAACTTCAGAGCCGGCGTGACCATGAGGATCCCCCCTGCTCAAGCTTCAGCTGAAACACGGCGATGAAACACGGAGGATTAACTCTAGTCTTTAAGTCAGATTTCGACTGTCGAGTCTGTTTTCATTTCCTCCAGAAGCAGGAACGTGTGCTGAGCGCTCTGAACACTCTCTCTCTCTCTCGCTCCCCTGAGCCGCGCGAACGTAAAAACTTTTCCCCATCTCTGTTTAATCTTCTGTTTCGTTCCACCTCGGGCCCTCGCTCGAATCGTACAAGCCCATCCCTGCTGCTGCCAGAACACCTGACACCCCCAACCGGCCGCGCGCTCAGAGGAAAATGATGGACGTGACGTGAATGAGAGAGATTTGTATTAGCGAGGACAGTTACCACACGTTCCTCAACACCTCAGAGCTTCGTGTTCTTCTCCTGACTCTCTCCGTTTTCCCCCATGACACTCGTAACAGTTGCGAAAGCAGATGGTTGTCCTTTGCGATGCTAACGGGGACGACGCAACTCCGCTACACACACACACACACACACACACATGCTCACCTGACAGGAAGAAACAGCAAGCTGTCTCTGATGACTTTGCACTTCTAACTTCGAGACAGAGAGAGAGAGAGAGAGAGAGAGAGAGACACCTAAAATAAACGTGCGACAGGTGGGTTTGTCCTTATTTGAATGCAGGTCGATGCATGCAGTGTGGGGGGGAAAAAAACGTGCCGACAAAGCTGCATTCTCATGCTGGGAAATGAACAAGGCAGGTGTACACTGTACTTTCTTTTATCCGGTCTCGTCCCGGTGCCTGGACAGGATCCGTATCTACCCGAGACGTGGATACAGATGTGACGGCTACATCTGTTCGTTTAGACAAATGTGAACGCTTGGCTTACAGAGGTGCTAGTCATGCATGCAACGTCAAATATTCGAACTTTTCTTCAGACTGTTCTACACCGCACGACGGGGGGTGTTCAGGAGTTTACCCAAAAGTGTGCGCCTCGTTTTATCTGACACGAGACAAAAACAGAAAACAAGTTCAATTGTAAAGGAATACTATCCTAGTTTGTTATGTTTGTTTTTTTTTTTGTTTTGTGTGTGTGTGTGTGTGTGATTGTCGTGCACAAAGAAGAAAATGTGCTTACTCCAAACATGTAAAGTAAAAGGAATCGAATGATTTTTACTGCAGCAGCAACGACAATAAAAGCCCATGAAGCCCAGAAGCCTGACGTGGAAAACACAGCCCTGACGCTAACCCTAACGTCACACACGAGCGAGTTTAATTACCACGCGGAGTCACAGGTCATGTTCAGGAAGCGTCCGTCGTGCATGCGATTGTTCACATCCATAAAGTACGAGTTGTGTGTGAGATTAAAACCCGAGCCCGAGGCGTTTATCTCAGCGCCGCTTCGGCGAACGCCGGTCATGAATCAAAGTGAGCTGCGAATCAGGCAGTTTGTTTACGATGATTGAGCGACGCCATGAGCTGTGTGCCTTCTTGTTTGTTTGGCTTTTTTAAGCTAACTGCAGGCTACATGCTCATACGTCAGCATCATACATCACGGCTCACCCGCACTCCATCACGCGAATGAGCCTCCATCAGTGCTGTGTGTGGCCACATGTAGAAGAATGAGGAGAGAGACCTCACGGAAACGAGTCACACACGTGGCCTTTGTGTCTCAGTGAAGGGGCGTGGCCTTTGTGTCTCAGTGAAGGAGGCGTGGCCTTTGTGTCTCAGTGAAGGAGGCGTG
>CM022765.1:27657437-27694937 GCA_012411365.1 Ameiurus melas
TGTTGTTTATACGATCAAGGAAGCGTAACAGTCATGAGGTATTGGCTTGACGAATCAGGGAAGGATACGCAATGATCTAGAAGAGCCAATCATGGGGCGAATGTGGGCGAAGGCACACCTTCATTTTGGTCCGTTTACACTGAACCGATAGCCAGAGTTTTCAAACTAAAACGAGGTCTTCAGCGTTTCCAAAAGTCTCTGTCATTCAGGTTTGGAAACGGTGGAGTAGTGTAGACGACAGGTGTAACCATAGCAACAGTTATGCATTTAAAAATTAACACGCACTAGTGTAAACAGGGCCTAAGTCCCTCCAGGATTTTGCGATTGCAGATATTAACACAAAATCAAGAAAAATCCGTGATATTCGGAGGAGCTCGCAATTCTTCAAAATTACCACAGATTTGTGCCGAGACGCGTCATGTGACGTCATAACGCAGCGCGCACTCAGTCAAAGCAGTCTTCCATTCACGTGCATTGAACATGAGTACAGATAAAAATTCTCATTTACCAACAAACACCACTGTGAAAGATCATGCAGAACAATTTCATGCGATTGCGTTTTCAATTTGAGTAGTTATATGCAAAAAAAAACAAAAACCCAACAACAAAAAAAAGCTGCAGCCAAATCAAGCATTTTTGGCCTCAATGGTCACAAAAGAAACCTCCTGTTCAGACTGATTAACCTGTTAACACAAACATTCACCTATTTCTCCTGATTATCCTTTACCATTGTTTAAATCATCACATAAGAAATTGGCGATGACATGTTTCTTATTATCTTCCCTGAGGTGTAATTATATCAGTAAGGTTTTTTTTTTTTGCACAAAAAACATTCAAAACGTTGTAATTTATGATCTTTTTCCACTCTGTCTCTGACCCTCTGACTGATACGATTGGTTTTTGTGTCCTTTACCTTTAAGACTTCAATGTAAACACCTACTGCTCTGATTGGCTAACATCTTTGCCTATGAATTAATTATCAACACCCCCTGCCATAACATGTGCAGAGCACCAGTGGGTGTGGCCAAAAGTGTTGCTGTAGGGGGCGGGGCAGTCATATGCAAATAGTTTTTTGAAGGCAAAGATGCCTGATAATGAAATTATATGTTTTTGCATAAAATAACATAAAAAATCTATAAAAGCACAGTACATTCCATTTTGTGCTGGAAAACTAGTGTTTGGGAATCTAAAATGTTTTTTGTACCGACCCGATAATGTAGAAGCCATAAAATAAACATTTAGAATTAAAAAAAAAAAAGTTTGTATTTAAAAAATAAAAATGGAAAAACTCCGTAATATAAGGGAGAATGAGGAAGAAACCTTGAGAGGAACCGGACTCAGAAGGGAACCTGTCCTCATCTGGGTAACAACTGATATTGTGAAAGTAAAAGGAAGTTCATTATGGGTTTATATGAAGTCTGTTTTTTAACTAATCCTCTGTTCACTAAAAGAGACCCGAGTACAAAATTATATGTGGTAATTGCAGTCCTAAGGCCATCGCAGCAACCACAGAGAGGATGTCCATGGTCCAAAACCATTTCCATGGTACTTCAAGCAGCACTATCCTCAACAATCTCTAGGCTGCACTGCTTGGGGTCGTCCTCAGTGGCAGAATGTAGCCTCCAGCTGATGGGACCTCCATCCAGATGTAGGGCATCAGGATGACTGCCTTTGTATGCTGTAGCTGTACTATTTCCCTTCACTGGAACTAAGAGGTCCAAACCTGTTCCAGCATGATGCCCCTGTGCACAAAGCGAGCTCCATGAAGACATGGTGTGTTATGGTTGGACTTGGTGACAATTCTCTGCCAGGAAAGTCTTCGCTGGACAGGTCATGTGGCGAGAATGCAAAATGATAGGCTCCCAAAACAAGTGCTCTTCTCCCAACTCCAACAAGGCACCCGAAGTGTTTTCCGCCCTCGGCTCCACTTAAAAGATGTGGTCAAAAGAAATCTCAGGAGACAGAGCATACCAACAGATACATGGTACCAACAAGCCCAAATGAGATCTTCTTGGAGAGAAGGCATATGGACGTCAAAATTGGACACGACTGACAGTTGAGAGAGGAAGAACCAGGGCGCTACTTTAATCTTTTTAGTCTTAAAGTTTTCCTGATAAATCATTGTCTGATGAGGTAGATTACAGCAGCGGTCCCCAACCCCCGGTCCGTGGGTCATTTGGTACTGGGCCGCACAGAAAGAATAAATAACTTACATTATTTCCATTTTATTTACTATCTGGATCTGAAAAATGAGCGGATTCTCTCCGTTACATCCTTCTACGACTCACACTTGAAGCAGGTCAAGACGCTTCTCTCGGTCACGTGATACATTGAAACCTTACCATAGAGACCAGAGAGCGTTGGGGGATATGTTACGAGGACGCTGCTAATAAAGCTGCGATTTCACATTGGAGTCACGTTTATTATTATATATTAAAAATACCCCAGTTTTTATGCCGGTCATATCATTTTATTTTGTTGTATTTATCCGCCACACCTTAAAGGACGGTCCGTGAAAATATTGTCTGATATTAAACCGGTCCGTGGCGCAAAAAAGATTGGGGGCCGCTGGATTACAGTATATACTGTGAGTAGGCTTTCCTGTTCATTGAGCTATCATTTACATCATTTGAATTATTTCAAACATGAAGGCTGATTGGAACACCAGCTGAAGTGAAAATATCCTGTGCATTCCATCCTCTTCAATCATAAGCCCAACCCCCCACACTGTTCTCCTCCTCCTCCTCCTCCTCCCTTCACTTTTCCCAGTGGCACCTCGACTTGCAGTCAGACGATAATTCATAATAACACTGTAGCTGAGAAGCAGTAACACTACCACGCTTAACGCTGTGTTAATGAGTAGTATGTGAATTCTGTTGAACGAGGATTTCCAGATCGAATTTACTTGGCACAGATTTGATCGCTAATGTTAGCTTGTTAACTGCTAAAAGAATGCCCACTTATCTCTTCTAATTTGGCATTCTGCCCCAGAGGATATGATTTATTCATTACCAGTGAAAGCTTTTTGAAGTGATGTGTTCATTCAGGGGGCTTGTTAGTTCTTTTACTCACTAAAATGCTAATCAAACACACCTGCCTGTAATTACCAAGTAATCCTGAAGACTTTTGTCAGATGTTTCAGGTGTGTCTAATTAGGGATGGAGCTGAAGTCTGTAGGACAGTGCGCTGGGACTGGAATCGCCCATACCTGGTTTAGAAGTCAATTTCACAGTTACAGTGATGATACTCTTCCAGTATATTGTCCTGTAATTGTGTAAATGAAACATAATGAATTTGTTTTGGGGGACTTTACAGGTTATAACTCGCGTCTGTATTATTCTGATAGGATTTGAGGTAACAGTCTTTTTGAATAGTGTATACCTATGTGTATTTTTTAGTAGTGTTAGCTCCCAGTCCACCTTCGTCGAGACAAGGTCCTTAACCAATCGAGTTCAAAAGGAGTCGCTCAGTTTTCGAGTCAGCTTTGGTCATTTGATTTAACAAGCTTTATAACCGTCTACTCCCAACAAAGTGTTGACTTTTGTTTTCAACCGTGGTCATGTAAACGAGAAGAGTCGATCGAGTAACACCCAAACTCGAGGCTTTTAACGTCAGCTGTTGCCTCCGTGACCTGATAGACCTGATATCCGGAAGTTGTTCAAGATATTTATGTTCGTGTTCTTATTATTTAATTTGTATTTTAGCCAACATCTTTAAAAACACTTTGCAAACCACACACGTGCAAACCCATGGCCGTGTATGGCTAACCGCCAATCAATCCATTTCTTATTGGTCACGTGAGTAACTGAAGGTGACTAAGAAGTGATCTATACAATAACACGTCCTGAAGCTGCACCTCACATAGTGTTCGTCAGGTGTGTTTTCATTTAGTCTTCTAATTTAGTCCTGTGTCAAACCTCCGTGATAGTTTTTATCATATATAGTCAACCTTATCCTGTTTTTTTTTTTCTTTAATCAATTTAAAGTCTGGGCGTTTTAGTCTCATCTTAGTTAAATAAAACTGTAAATATTTATATAAAAGTTTTTGTTTTATTCGCCGAACTGTAGACATTTTTAGCTGCAAGATTAAGATTATTATTAGTAGTAGTAGTAGTAGTAGTAGTAGTAGATGTCTGAAACACAGCTTAATCTCTCTTTTTCTCTTTGGAAATTTTTTTGACTTTTAGGGTCATGAACTTATATGTAAATATTTCTTCTTATGGTTTGTCTCGGACAAGTCATAATAAAGGTTTACTGTTTTAAGCCGGTCCTTACTGTTTCTGTGTGAATTAAAACTGTGGAATCTTTTTGACCCATAACATAATGGATGTAACTTTTGTTTCTCAACATAATAAGAGGGTTACTGTAGCTAAAATAATAATAATAAACAACAACAACAACAACAACTTAACATTACGAACAAGATGATAAGCTATTTCAGCTTCTTTGTGGTTAGCCTTCATAGGTTTGTTGTACTCTTTCCAGGTATTGTGTCCACATTGTTACCCTTCTGATATAACAAGGCATTTGTTTTTGTCTTTTTTTCTTCTTCTTCTTCTCCGTCTCATTATAGAGAAAATGGGTCCAAATATCAGATCTTCTCTTTCTCCCAAGACCAACTGTTGCGGTCATTATTTAAGGAACGTTAGCTTGAAAGGTATTCAACACTGTGCGAGCCTTAGTCCTGATACACCCCGCAAAGCACAAGAAAGAAAACTGATGCTCATGATGTCCAAATAACAGGATATTTCTACTGTAATTTAGAAGGGAAAACAAACAGGCAACTTCTTTTGTTGATGAAAATAAAGAGATTTTGGTTACGTTTTTTTATTTGTCTCGTCTTTTTTCCATCAACAGTATTGCATATTGATATAGTCACCGTTAGCGTTTAATGACATCAGCGTCGCCTCGTCTTAGTCAGGGTCAAGAAGGTCGTGGACCTATATTTTCCCTGATAGTTTTCATTTACGTAATTAACATTGAACTCAGAAAGCTGAGTTAAGCATGTAGAGAACATGTAAGTCCTGGATGGAAATAATAACATACATACATATAAATAAAAGACAATTCCATTCGAACACAAAAATAATGTTACGCTAAATGCCTCAAAACTACATTAAGAGCTGCGTATTGAGTGTAGGAGAATACGTGTCCAAAAGTCACCAACACGTCATCAGATACGTTTAGAAAGTGCAAATGAACGACCTGACCAGCAGCGGGGATGAACAGCGTCCTAGCACCTTCGTAATCTAGACTTGAGGCCAGAACTCAGAGAAAACCTGATGTTTCATTCGGGAACCAGAACTCGGCCACTTTGTAACGTTCTGACTGGTTAAGGTTAGGCAGAGGGGCGTGGTTGAGGCGAACGGGCGGAGTCGGGGTTTGAACATTTAATTAAAATTTCACGCTTTTCAAATCCTGAACTAAATCACTCACACATGAATTCTTATATCTTTTTCTTGAGAGAAGATTGTAGGAGACTGGAGACTGTGTAAGAGGAGCTACTGGTGTGTGTGTGTGTGTGTGTGTGTGTGTGTGTGTGTGTGTGTTTGAGATGTAAGTGATCACCTCAGGCAGCCAGACAGCACAAATATACACTCTGTGAGTCTCTGTAGTAACAGGACATTTTACACACACACACACACACACACACACAAACTCACACGTTTTTGCCTGAGAGCTATAAGATTAAAGACAGAAGTGTGAAGTAAGGGAATTAGAGAACAGTAAATGTACATGGCAGACACACACACACACACACACACACACACACACACACTACTAACTGTGTAGTTCTTCTTCAGAATAGTTCCCCTGGTCTTCCATAAGCAACCTCGATATAAAACACACAGTTTCAGATGGTGAGATACGACTCCTCAACTTTTCACTTTAGTTGGTTCTCTCTCTCTCTCTCTCTCTCTCACACACACACACACACACACACACACACACACTCCGGCTGAAAGATGGCAGGTGTCAGGCAGGTCATCTAGAGCCAATCATGTCAGACAGTGTAGAAATGAGCTCACCCAGCGAGGGAAAGCAGAACGCAGCCATCCACAATTTCCTGCTTTCACCCTCGTTTCACTCCCTTGTTCCTTCACACTGCCTTGTCTTTATCTTTCTCATCTCTCTCTGTCTCTCTCTCTCTCTTTCTCTCTCTGCCTTCTTTACACAGCCATGTTTCATCTGAGAGAGATGCGATAAAGTTTCTACTCAGAAATAAACGTAACTCAATGTAACACTTCATCGCCAGTGTGCCTTTCTTTGATGACAGCAAACACACACACACACACACACACACACACACACACACACACACTATTTAACCCTGAAGACCTAAAAAACAAATAATTTTTATTCTTAACAAATGTTTCTTTATCATATTCTGTATCTGATTCTGTATATTTTATGGTCTACAGTCCCCTCCAAAACTAATGGAACGGAAAGATTAGTTTTTGCTGCAGACTGAAGACATTTGGGTTTGATAGCAAAGGATGAATATGAGAAGAGAGTTAAGAATTTTAGCTTTTATTTCCTGGTATTTATGTGAAAATGTGTTAAACAACATAGAGCGAAGCACATTTTCTATCAGACCACCCAATTTTGTAGGTGGGCGAAACTATTGGAACATGTGACTGACAGGTTTTTCTTGTTACCCAGGTGTGTCCTGGTAGATTGAATGTTTTAGCAATAAACATCTGCTCTTGGTTTTAAGCAATGAATATCTACTCTTAGATTTAGCTTTCAGTTCCACCTGTGAAGACCGCATTTGTTGTTAAAAAGGATAAACCACCATGAAGATCAGCGACCTGTCTGTGGGAGAAAAGCAAGCCATTTTGAAGTTGGAAAATCAATCAGGGGCATGGCAGAAACATTGGGCATAATCAGTACAACCATGTGGAGCAGGTCGGCCAAGGAAAACAACAGCAGTTGATGACGGAAGCATTGTGAAAGCTGTGAATAAACCCCCAAAACAACAGTGAGTGCTGTCACCAAGAACCTCCACAGGGCAGGGTGAAGGTATCACAATCCAGAAGGCTTTAAGTGCAGAAATTCAGAGGCCATACCACAAGATGCAAACCACTCATCAGTGAGTATCAGATTGGAATTCACAAACAAATACAGAGATGAGTTACAAAAATTCTGTAACCAAAATGGAAAGGGTGAAGTGTGGAGAAAGAAAGGATCTGCTTATGATCTAAAACATACAAACTCATCTGTGAAACATCTTGGAGGTAGTGTCATGGCTTGGGCTTGCATGGCTTTTGTCTTCCAATTTACTACGTCTTCAACAAAAGGGGGGAGTGGAAGGTTTTAGACTGGCCAAGTCAACCCCAGTTCACATTTACATTTATTCACTTGGCAGACGCTTTTATCCAAAGCGACTTACAAATAAGCAAAGCGATATATCAAACAGGGAACAATACAAGTAGTTCTACTATACAAGATCCATTCATTGAGTAAATTGAGCAAGTGATTTCTTTGTTTTTTTATGAGTTGGTTAGGTGTTCACGGAAGAGGTGGGTCTTTAGCTGTTTTTTGAAGATGGTGAGAGACTCTGCAGTCCGGATTGAGATTGGAAGAGCATTCCACCACTGGGGAACGGTATGCGTGAAGGTTCTGGAAAGGGACCTTACGCCTCGCTGAGTGGGAACTACTAAACGTCGGTCGCTAATCGATCTCAGATTGCGAGAGGGAATGTAAGCCTTCAGGAGAGAGTTGATGTAGGAGGGTGCTGTTCCTGACAAAGTCTTATAGATGAGCATCAAGGCCTTGAACTTGATGCGGGCAGCTACAGGAAGCCAGTGGAGGGAGATGAAGAGGAGTGTGACATGGGTTGTCTTGGGCTGGTTGAAGACGAGTCCAATATTTTCAGCAAGGACTGATTTCTGAGCTTAGTTTTTGCCACCACAATAAGAATAAGAGGAAGATTTTGAGAAAGAGAACAGTTGTCGCAAACTCTCAGAGAGATTAAACGAATCTGACGGAACTCTTCAGAAATAGTTTTTCACAAAAATGCCTGAAAGTCAGTGTACCATGACCACCGCGCCATACCCGAGTTCTCAGTATGAGCTCCTCTCACAAAACTGAGCTAATCACACACCTGCAAAACAAAGCGCCATGAATTAATGAACGGTAAAAATTCTTCAGGTGAGCTTATTATTCTCTGAGAGAATATATCAAAGGAGAGCAAAACGCCTTCCAACACGTAGCAAAGCTGCCTTTTTTCTGTCAGAATGACTGATTAAAAAAAAAAATTGTGTACGTTTTTCATTTCAATCTGGAAAGTTCCATAAAGGCAGCCGGCATGTTCCCCATTACCGCTTTAAAACAAGACAATTAGCGCGCTCCGACGTTCCGCCACGCCAGTCATTTAGGTGAGGATTAGCAAGGCCGTTGCTCTCGTTAACCGCATTTTTAATGATTGCTCCATCTCCGGCTTCAGCCTATATTTATTTTCCTCTCATTGTTCTCGCATTTTTCACCGCTAACAAATTGAAGCACGGAGATGAATCAAGTCTATCAGGCCTTGTCCAGACCCTGTCCTTCACAGAATTATAACACTGTCCATCAATCATGCAGAAAAGAAAACATCTGGATATGTCCGAGCAAGCAAACTCTGGTCCATAATTTAATGGCGGAAATGGTTTCGTTTAGGTTTATTGAACTTGTTCTAAGTACGGTTGTGTGCTGGAGACCAAAGGGTTCGGCGTTCAAATCCCAGAACTTTCACAGACTCGTTGTTGAGTTCAGATCTGGATAAAAGTGTCCAAGGTTATCACTTGAGACAACTCCATGCCCAAGAGGGTTAAGGCAGTGCTGGAAAATAATGGTCCCCACACAAAATATTCACACTTTGGGTCAAATTTGGACATTTTCACTTAGGGGTGTACTCACTTTTGTTACCAGCGGTTTAGACATTAATGTCTGTGTGTTGAGTTATTTTGAGGGGACAGCAAATTAACACTGTTACACAAGCTGTACACTCACTACTTTACATTGTAGCAAAGTGTCATTTCTTCAGTGTTGTCACATGACAAGATATCATCAAATATTTACAAAAATGTGAGGGGTGTACTCACTTTTGTGAGATACTGTATATACAAATAAATGTTGTGCATCTCAGGTAGGAGGCGTTGTACGTTGTTCAGAAATATACCCTTATAAATGGGAGAAATAACGAGATGATCATTTGATTTAGAGTCAAATATCAAACTGCATTAGATAGAGTACAGTACTTCCTCTCAACTTTAGAGAAGAAGTGCTTTAACTGTACCCTCTGCTTATTCATTTCAGTCACTCTTTTAAACAACAAAAAAAAAAACTATTTAGGCAGTTTAACTCTCACACTCAAATGGAAAATAAACATGAGGATGTGTATGCAAAAATAAATGACTCCCAAGCCTTACAAATGCATTGTATGACCTAAAGGAATACAGCGGCCCGCCATTTTGAACCCACGGAAATGTAGCAGTTTCCTGTCAGAAATACAATTTAACAGCAGGATTGTGTTTACTGTGATGTAATCTCACAGTATTTGTTTGTGGTTTTAAGCATGAACGCACCAGTATAAACAGGAGGAACACTCATAATGAGCCGGGACAAAAAAAGTAGCTGCGTTTACAGCGAGCTTCTCTTCACAGTGAAGCTGCTCCCTCTAGTGATGACAACTAGTAACTGCGACAGACTAAACACAACAAAAGAAGATGGCGGAATAAAACAGCCAACACATATATACTATATATACACCAAATCATAATTTTTTTTTTCAGTTCAACGTCTAGCTAACCTTAAATAAATGAAAAGGTTCGCCTTCGTTGCTGAAACGGTGAAACAAAATCATCGAAGGTCAAACATAAGAGAGAGAGGATATCAACACAGATAACCATCCCCAGACATTTTATGAGCACAGACTGAATGTCTTATCTCAGCACAATGGCCCTTTCATTAGCATCCCTTTAGCTCACCGCATCTCTGTCCAATTAGCCGAAAACTCTTCTTCCAGAACCGATAGCAGGACTACAATGTGTGGAAGCCCGTAGCAGACATTAAGCATGTCTTCAAGTCAGTGTTTTCTAAAATAAAGGATGCTCTAATAACACCACTAGCTCTGAGTCCTGGATCAGGATAAACGTAGTGGGGTTTAGTTTTTTTTTTTTCATGATGGTGACTGAATGGTGGAAGGGATTCGCGGAGTTTGAGCCAAAAGATACTGCTTTATTTCCCGATGTCCTTTATTGACCCTGCTTCTTCGTATTCTGTGCTAATGTTTGGCTCTTGTTCTTGCTCCCTCTCTCTACCTCCCTCTCTCGCTCTCTTTCTCATGCATTATATTGAACAGCTATTGTGCAGATTGCACCAGATTCATTCAGTCATGTTAGCTCATTTTCTCTGCCTCAGTATAACGAGTGGGTTTTGTCGAGTCACTCTTCGTAACGTCCGTCTGCCACACAATCTCATTAGTACAGTTATTTAGCGGAGGTAGGTGTGAATTGTAATGCTGCGGCTATGCTGCATCCCATCCATTCGCCCCAAACAATCTAATCTAAATCTTTAGGCATTGTGGCAGTTAATAGCCCGATCGTTCGGTTTCTAGACCAGCGTAAATTGAACTACGGACAATTCGCATCGTTCAGGTCCTTCTTGAGGAAACTCAGGTTGCTTAGCAGCAATAATATGCTGGCTCGGCTGAACACTGACGTCATATGTGCTAACGGAGATCAGTTAGCACTTAGCATGATCGTGCTTCAGCCAAGCCATCTCTGTCAGCACGAAAACTCTCAAGGTGAAGTAAAACTATCACACGGTATATTTTTTATTCATTCTCATGTGTATCTAATCCACATGTTCTTCTGTATATTACCGATCATTCCTTCACTCCTCATTCTGCTCTTGAATGCAAAGTTGATCAGTGAAAACAATACAGATAATTTACATATTTATTTAATCCATGGTTTTTATTTTATCGGTTATCAAACTGTTTATTTAATCTCATCCAAGCTAATGAACCATTAATTCTATTCGTTCTTGTATAACATGAAAAATTTGCATAGGATGTTTGCGTTGTACCTCCAGGATTGGGGGTTCAATTCCTGACTCCGCCCTGTGCGTTTACATGTTCTCCCCGTGCTTCAGGGGTTTTCTTCTGGTACTCTGGTTTCCTCCACCAGGAGGATGAGTAGTATCTCTAAACTGTCTGTAGTGTGTGAATGTGTGTGATTGTGCACTGCGAAGGGTTGGAACACCGTCCACGGTGTCCCCCGGCTTGTGCCCCGAGTCCCCGGATATACCAGTTACCCCATGTACGATAAGTGATACAGAAAATGGATGGATGGATGGACTTGGCATAGGTGGGGGTCTCTGATGAAGTTGTTGTTTATGGCCCTGGGAACATAGATTAATTTTGTAGACAGTTCCAATAAGGAAATATATAACCGTTTTATAAAACATTGCAACAAGGCAACAGGATTGTTTTCTAGAATATTCCAAAAAGGGAGAAGTGTTTTTGTTGAACATTCTGAAGTAAACAAATCAGAGGATGTCATCATCATTACATGCACTACATTATTTATTCCAAACCAAATTTCCTTTCCAATTTTATTTCCATTTAGTGTTTCATAACCTCGACTTTGCATAAAAACAGGTGAAAGGAAAGCCACATTATTACGCTGCCTCAGGGAAGAATGCAAATATCCAGCTCGGGCTGATGGTCAACAACCTACTGTGACATCATCTGGGAGCAATTCTCCAGCCTGACTGACCTTCTCTTCCTCTTTATCTGGTACAAATGTCAGGACTTTGAGACACTTTCACACCTTTTTCCTCATCGTTGTCTTTTGTGTGTGTGTGTGTGTGTGTGTGCCGCGTGTCTTTTCATATTAAACAAATAGCCGCTCCGCGAAGAGCCCATGGGGAACTCTGAGCTCCTGCTTTTGTTGTTCTTTCTGGTGGTCCATGGACACCGTAAAAGCTTTCAGCACATCACATCTGCTTTACCTGAATAAGATAAGCACAGCATGCTACATTTTAATAAAATCTGAGATTCAGTAGGAGATCTGCAGGATTTGATCGATCACAGGGAAGAAAATTCAGTCAGGGGTGGAACAAGTACAAGAACAAGCAAAAGTGTCAAAAGCTTAATTAAATGTGGAAGTCAAAACAGTTCTGCAGTTAAAGTCAAATAACTGCTACTTTTAAATGCACTTAAGTTTTGGGGGAAAAAAGTTGGAATTAAGTTAATGCTATGTTTTCGTGTGAAAAGTCACTTACTTATCAATATTGTTATCTATAATCATGTTTTAAAGCAACTTCGCCGTTTTGCCTGAAAACGTCATTCATTCTCTGTAAGTCTGCCTGGTCATACATGACCAACGCTATATAGTTTACTAATGGATTAATCAGAATATCCTGTAAATAACCACTATTACCCATTAGCCAGAATTTGATTTGCTTAGCCAGTTAAGTTAGCTATTGGAATACATGCAAGTCTAACCTGGCATTAGCAACAACAACAACAACAACAACAACAACAAAAAAAAACAGGCTAACAGTTATATAAATATATCCAGTTATGATTAGCAAAGTAGAAACACTTAACTCAACATGCCTTATAGGGAAGTAAAGGAGACGCTTTGTTTTATATGAATCTTATTCGAGGCTTACTCTGGCACACTGAATGATTTTGCTGAGGTAAGGCTAGGGGCACGTGTCCTCAAGATCAGCACGGCAGTCTGGCGGCTCATCCGACTTCAAACACACACAGATAGCCATAGTGTTAACTATATTGTGCATAATAGGGTCATAGATAATAACAACTTGGACACTTTAAAACGAAATGATTGGATGCTGAACTGAGCCCATTTAACCGCTGTATAGCATACACTCATTAGCTGAGATGAAAGAAGAAGAGTACTTTGAAGATCTAAATAAAAATGTAAGGAGTAAAAAGTCTGTGTTTTTTTTTTGGGGGGGGCGGAGGAATGTAATTAAGAGTAAACGTTTTCAAGTTCAATAGTAACCAAGTATTGTTCAGCATCTATCAGTCTCAAAAGATATGTCACTGTTTCAGGTGGTGCTGGAACAGCGCCCGCTACGGCTGTGGAGCGCCACATGGGAATGGAAGTCTTTGTTGCACCAGCTGCACGTGAAGCTGGGGGCCGCAGGCGTCGTCATGTGGCTGTTCTTTCAGCGAGTGCTCTTCTCACCTTCAGCTTGACTCAACTTCATACATACATAGGTCACAATTGCTTGCTAGCTCCTCCCAGTTCTCAACATCCATGTCCAGCAACTTCAAATCTCTTTCGCAAAAGTCTTTGAAACGAGGTGGGTGACTGAATCAGGTAACCCGATACCCAGAAGATCCCAGGCTGAGCTAACTCTCCTGTCTTGTTTGGAGTCCAGGACTCAACACAGAAGGGCGTTGAGGACACATGAATCGTAGACTGTCACATTGGTGTAGATGGTCAGTGTGGACCATTAGCAGCACCCAAGCAGTATACTGTATGATTATACGGCAATGTTAACTTCTAGATTCTGATTGGTCAGAACGTTTTCTAATATATTATCGTTTCTATAGTAGCAGATCGTGCACGGGGACTTCTACAGTGGACATGGATTTTAAACGGATTAGAAAACGTGAAAGTGTTGGTACAGTGACGTTTTCTGTAAAGAAATGTCTGTTTAACATTTACAGAAGGAGTCTTCAGTGTCAGTGCTCTGTAACAGCGGTAAAGATGTCATTTTCCGACATCTTCATGACAGAGGAGTTTTACGCTTTTGCGATTCCTCTGTAACATGACAGGCTATGTTGTTGGACTTACTAACTTCAAGAAAAAGAGAAAAGAGTGCGGTTGGTGAGGGAAGGACTGTTTATAGACTGGGCTAAAGGAGAACAGGAACTTCATGGTGATTCCACAATATTAAATCTAACTATAAATGTGTAAAAAGTATCTTGGGGGAACCCCACCTTTGACCTTTATAAACTCAATCACTCCCTGATATATGTTTTTACAAAAAACCAGGAACATATCCCAGCTGCTGATAATTACCTGAAGTGGTAATAATAACCATGAGTGCACTGGGGTTCAGACACACCACATGAGCTCCACTCCACTTATTAGATTTATTAACCTCTCACTCTTGGATTTCCACTTGTCTCTCCTCTCTATCTCTCGTACTGAAATTCGCTTAGCGTTACGGAGTTTTCTTGACATTGATCGCTTTACCAAATTGTTTATCCTTCAAGTTGTTTTAAGGACTGTTTCTCTCCATATAGAGAAATGTTTATCAGAAATACACCAACAGATGGATCCATTGCTTCTTCGTGACTTTCATCATGACTTTCTCCAAGACTTCCTGAACGTAAAATCACCTCAGACGTGTTTGGTCGGATGTTTAAAGGGTCAAGGATTTGTGGATTTAACATTTTCAGTAGAGACAGGAACTGCAATAAGACCCATTCTCAGGAGTGTGAGGTTGAGACAGCGAAGGGATGAGAGTCCTCGACATGACAAGAGTACGATCTGTCTGAGGACCGGAGACGTGTCTTTTGGGCCCATAAATTAACTCAAAGACACATGCTGTTCTGAGTAGCATCAGGGGCTGAAAAAGGGGTCTATGATGAGACTCAAATAGGTTTTCTTAAAAAAAAAAAAAAAATCCTGTCAGGTTAGTTCATGTTAGCTAGCTAGTATTAGCACCAAAATCTATAAGGATGTATGAACGAGACTTAAGAATATGACTAAAATATAATTACCATTTATTACCCAGTTAGCTCATGTTGGTAGATGAAGCTGATAAACATTCATGAATATGACCTATAACCTGTCGGGATAGCTCTAAATTATCTGATCAAAACCCAGTCACTTTAGCTCATGTCTGCTGCCTATCAGGCAAGTAGCAGTAAAGGTTACGAACCTATGACTAAGATAACTTAAGAATCATTTTAAAATCTTCTCAGAAATCCTAACTATGTTGCCCAGGTTAGCTGGTGTTAGCTGTGAAGAGTGTAATCCATTTATGAATCATCAAAAATTCTATCATGTTAGCTTTCTTTTTTTTTTTTTCACTTGCTAGGTAGTGTTAGTAAAAACAATGGCAAACCTTACAAGGTCCTGTCAAAGTTTTGTCACCTTAGCTGCCCAGTAGCCTAGTGTTAGCTGTGAAGCTGCTGAACATTTACGGAAAAATCTCCTCAAATATCCTGCCAAGTTACGTCATGTTAGCTCACGCTAGCTGCAAATGTGATGAACATTTATGTATATGACCAAAAAAAACTTATTTAAAAAAATCGATGCTGGGTGACTCCAGTCTATCATTTGATGCTCATGTAGATAATATTACTAGGATAGCTTTCTTTCATCTCAGAAATATTTCTAAGATAAGAAACATATTGTCACTACATGATGCAGAAATACTGGTTCATGCATTCGTCACCTCTAGATTAGATTACTGTAATGCCTTACTGTCTGGATGTTCCAGTAGGAATATAAATAAGCTCCAGTTAGTCCAGAATGCAGCGCCTAGAGTCCAACTACACTAAAAAATACCAACCACATCCACCCGATCTTATCCACAACTGCATTGTCATTGTGGCGCGTTTTTTTTTTTTTTTATTTTTTTTTTATTTTTAAAAAAATTTTGTTTTGTCCTCAATATTTTATAACTTTTTTTTTTTTCCGCCACACTACTTATATCAAAAAGATGCAGGCTATTTGATACGATTACCTCGAATAGTGAAGGCTACAGCAGGGGGAAGAGCTTTCTCTTATAGAGCCCCACAGTTATGGAACAGTCTTCCTATTAGTGTTCGGGACTCAGACACAGTCTCAGTGTTTAAGTCTAGGCTTAAAACATATTTGTTTACTCAAGCTTACCCTGACTAGATTATATCGCACTACTTCACAATCTCCTAATCTTTTCTCCTCTCTCTCCTTTTTTGCCGAGCCCCACACGAATTTATGGAGATATTGGAGATCCAGATCCCCTCTGCCTCTGGATGAGCCCAAATCTTCTGCTGGGACTACGGCTGCTCCTAAGGCCATACTTCTCATTTTCACATTATCTGTGTTACCTTCACATTCTGTGTTACCCAGATGAGGATGGGTTTCCCTTCTGAGTCGGGTTCCTCTCAAGGTTTCTTCCTCAAAAAACATCTTAGGGAGTTTTTCCTTGCCACCGTCGCCACTCAGTGGCTTGCTCAGTTGGGATAAATTCCATTTGTTTTCTACCTGTTTGTCTCTGTTTATCTGTTCCTGTTTGTCTCTCTTTAGATGTTTCTGACTGTTTATACCTGTTTTTTATTTCTGTAAAGCTGCTTTGAGACAATGACTATTGTAAAAAGCGCTATACAAATAAAATTGAAATTGAAATTGAAATTGAAAGTTAGCACATCTTAGTTAGCTAAACTTCTAACAAAACGTATGAAAACACGTGAGGATCTATGAGAGCTTTTTAAACGTTCCGGCAAAATATCATTTTTTAAATTTATTTTATATCACAGTTTCATGACAAAAGGAAACTTAGTAACATTTACAGATTCGGGTTCAGCAGTCAGCCTGGTACTTCTACTGGACAAATATTTTCCTTTACTTATTTCATCTGGATTTTCCTCTTTCCAGACTATCGCACCTCGTGTCCAAATCAATGCTAGGTTCAACAACCTGAAACAATGAAGGAAAAACCCATAACAACTTAGCACCCCCCTCCCTCTCTCACACTCTTCCTCTCTCTCTCTCTCTGGGTGTGGGGTTTGTCTGTATTGAATTTCTGAGTGCTTCTCAAAGTTTGTGTGTGTGTGTGTGTGTGTGTGTGTGTGTGTGTGTGTGTGTTTGCTGACTTCACATGCAGCACCAGGGGGGGCATCTGGTCTCGCCTCACTCCCCCAGAGACTCCACGACAGCCTGCTGAGCCAAACCCAGAGAGAGAGAGAGAGAGAGAGAGGCAGCTTCACACTAGCAGAATACTAATAGCTTATAGATGTGGCTCTTTATAAACGCTTTCTCTGGGCTAATTTTTTTATGTAACTTTTAAACATTCAGACGTTCTTACAAAGTTTGTTCAGCTGTAGTGAAAGTAACACATTCATTTCACTAACATTATGTCGAGTTAATTGATGTCAACTTTTTCTTATGCTTTTGCACTGATACCTCTTGGTCCCAGACCGGGCGGATGGAGTCCCCGCTTGGCTGGATGCAAAGTGCAAATTTTATTTTTATTTATTTAAATGAAAGTACAAAATCACATATCTAAGCAGAATTATATCAGAAGACATCATTATTTAAAACCTTCTTGGGAATGTCAACAGTTTAACTTTGGGCTTATTTTTACCCAAACAAATGCTCCTTCATCCAGCCGAGGTTTCTTCTGCCCAAGCAGAGGCTTCTTCCAGTTGAGCCAAGGCATCCTCTACCTAGACCAAGGCTTCATCCACCAATAACAAGACTTCCTATGCTCAATTCAAGGCCTCTTTGGTCAAGGCTGAGGCGTCTTCATGCAATTAGAGGTATCATCTGCCCAAGCCAAGGTTTCGTCTGCCCAAACAGAGGCTTTTTCTCCCACGCTAAAGCTTCTTTGCCCAAGCTTCTTCCGTGGGAACATAAGCTCCCACACCCAAGCTGATTTTGTGCCACACGCCAGCTCTTACCTCTGTCTTTGTCTGCCTCTCGCTCAAACTTTTTTCCCTCATACCATACTACAAAAAAGATATTATGCCTCAGTGGAGGCTTATCAAATATCTCACTAGGAACTCTGCTCTCGCTTTTACACTCCTTTCATCTGTTCCAATTCTCCCTCCATGCATCTTTCTTTTCCTCAAATTCATTCATTCCCTCTCACTCGCTCAGTCTCTCTCTCTCTCTTTATCTCACCTTCGGCTCAATGTCCGCTAGATTTTAACGCTCTCTGGTTGAGTCGGACATGCCCAGACGTTTGACTGACAGTCGAGTGTAACGGTAATTACCGGCATGTCCTGGGGAGCCGATCTTCAGAGCAATCAGTGCCACCTCTCACACACACATCAGTCTGTTCATATCAACACAGATTCACCACCCACTGGAGGAGAGAGAGAGAGAGAGAAGGGGGAAATAGAGTTTAAAGTTGCAGCAATAAGACTCAGGTAGGGGGTGTGGCCTAAAATCTAAAGGTGGAGACAGCATATTAAAGGTGATTCATATAATACATTTATCACAAATGAATTCTGCTGTGTTATTAAACTGTTGGCGTGAAAATCAGCCAAGAAGCGTTAAATTGGTGGCCAGCAGCTCACTGATGCACCACGGGGACATGTGTGTGTACTCACGCAGGTTTACCAATACAGAATCACACACACACACACACACATATACACACACAAAATCAACAAAAGTGTGATGCTCTTCTAAAATGACAAAAAGGAAAGAGAAAGGGGAACAGAGAGGAGAGGCGATGTTTCATTAAAGAGAATTTAGTAAGGATCCCTGAAGGACCTAACCCACATTCAGTAATAACTACTGTACAACACACACACACACACACACACACACACACACACACACACACACACACAGAGTCCCCGTTAAACACCTGCAGTGTGGGTTAGTGCACAAGTGGATTAGTACACCAATAGTATACCAATAGTACACCAACCCACCTTCAATACAAACTACTGTACACATCAGAGAGAGAGAGAGAGAGAGAGAGAGAGAGAGAGAGAGAGAGAAAATGTGTGTGAGAGAGAAAGAGAGAGAGAGAAAATTAAGAGAGAGAGAGAGAGAATGTGTGTGAGAGAGAGAGAGACAGAGAGAGACAGAGAGAGAGATGTTCTATAGCAACAGACCGAACACAAATTCTCTCTGTGGTCACACCCAAGTGCTTCACACCTCAGCAAAGTGGAGTAATCAGTTTTATGCAAATACACACACACACACACACACACACACACACACACAGCAGTGCAGCTCAGTAACTACTGAACTACTGAGTATAAGACAGCAAGTTTTCCTTTAATGGAAGTGTGCGCACCAAAACATGGCAAAGTGTGCCAATACTTAAAAACAATTCCACACACATACCATCCGACAGTAAAATACGGCAAACTCATGCACACACACACACACACACACACACACACACACACACACACACATTTACACCTTTCCTGTGGCTGAATCTCATGTTCTACACTAAACACAAGGGCACTTGATAGGGGGTATAGGGTATAGGGGGTATAGGAGGTACAGGGTATAGGGTATAGGGGGTATAGGGCATAGGGGAAACTCCAGGATTCGGCCACTGTACTGTAATAATAAGCAACTTCACACACTGTTGTACATTTTTAATAAAACTCAATAATAACCAGCTCCATTGACACGCCCCATTAAACATTTATACTGTAAAATTAACCTTTTAATCAGATTCAGTCCAAGTCCAGAGGAACACCACAGAAAAAAAAATACACTGAGCAGATTTTCATGTTGTGTGTGTGTGTGTGTGTGTGTCACACAGGTTTTAGGAGTTTCATTATTAACAGGAAGAGAAAAAAAGACACGGAATCTGGATTTTTTTTCTTATTTTTAAAGATAAAATAATCACTCTTACAGAATGAGGTCCTTCATCACATCACCATAATAAAGCTCCATGTTGCTGGGCACACAGCGCCCCCTGGGGGTCGGCGACAACAAGACGACACTCGGCTGAGCACAGGTTTGTGCAGGTTCAATCAGCTCCCGGACCCGTGTGAAGACTACTGAACGGAACATGAGAACGGGCCATAGTTCAGCAGCCCGAGCAGAACATGAGCCGAACCGTAGCTTTCTAACCGCGGACCGGCCCGTCCATCGCTGCTCCTCTGTTGTAGCCAATTACATGAGTGATTTTGCGGAAGGCAGCTCATCAGACCAGAGTCTAGCTGCGACAATGTTTAAAGCAGACTGGATGGACACGTAGAATACGTTTATTCCGTTTATTAGAACTCAAGGGGAGCTTTTCATGTTTGAAGTGTGTGCGAATAAAAAAAAGTCATAACATGGTGCTGTGATGTTCTTCAACCCAGATCTGTTTATTATTAATAAAAAAGAAAAAAATAATCCAGTCTGTTTTATATACATAAATAACACAATGCACACAGGTACAGAAAATAAAATCAGGAAACTAAACGTACTACAGATCAGTCCATCATAATCACCAACAAAATACAAGATATCCACAGCTTGTTTATCTTATTTATCATTTGTCCTCGCATCTATCGCCTGAATCGTCACTAATCCAGCTCTTATTGGCTGGATCCTCAGTGTCCTGCTTTCCCATTGGTTGAATCTTATTCGGCGCTCTTCCTTGATGCTAGTGTTCAGCTGGCTTTCAACCGTTTGGAAGACGTATCCTGGTCAGGCTCTTCTTTCTCTCGCTTACCCCCTCCCCCTTGTCCAGTCTGGCCATTAGACTCCGCCCCTACACTCTTTCCCGCCCTAAGCTCTCTCCGTTCTCTCCTCTCCTCCATTTCCTCAATCTCCTCAGCAAACAGAGCCTTCAGAGGAGCCAGGAGGCGTGGGAGAATACGGAAATCTCCGAACCGGATCTGGAATGAAGTTCAAATAAATTAAACATACTTCATAAGGACACTACTAAAAACAATGAGGTGAGTGGGGGATGGGGGGGGGGGTAATAAGGGCAGGGGGTGATGTAAGGTAAGAAGATACAAGCGAGGAAATGTGTAAAATAAGGGCATTATGGGACGAATGAGGTACAAGGTAAGTGGTTAATATGGCAAGGGGGTGTATGAAGTAAAAGGAATATGAGGCAAAGGGGTAACGAGGTAAGAAAGTATGAGGCGAGGGGGTACTGATGTAAGGAGGCATGAGGTGAGTGGTATATGAGGCAAGGCGGTATGAGATGAGAAGAAATGAGGCAATGGTAATAATGAGTTTATGGGGAAAAAAGGGTAAGAATCGAGGGGGCATGATGCAATGGGGTACCTGGTGAAGAAGTATGAGGTAAGGGGGTAATAAGGAGAGAGGGGAGCGAGGTAAGAGTGTATAAGTTAAGGAGAGACATGGTGAGGGTAGTTAGGAGTTAAGGAGGGATGTGGCGAGGAGATTAAGAAGCAAGGGGGTATAAATCAGGGGAGTATGAAGTGAGGGGTATGAGCTAAAGGGATACGAGATAAGTGTGTAGGAGGTAAGGGGGTTAAGGGGTAATGAGGTGAGGAGGGATGATGCAAGGGGGTTATGATGCAACGTAGTACAGAGTAATTAGGGATGAGGTGAGGTGGGTTACAAGGTAAGGGGTTAATGAAACAAGAGGGGTACAAGACAATGGGAAAACAAGGTAAAGAGATATGAGAGGGAGTAAAGAACCAAGAGGTAACGGGGTAAGAAGGGATAAGGTGAGGTTGGTTATGAGATAAGGGGGGATAAAGTAAGGAGAGATGAGGCAAGAGGTTACGAGGTAAGGGGTAAAAGGTAAGGGATGAGGCGAGAGGATAAAAGAGGAGGAGGGTACAAGGCGGAGAGATTATGAGGTGAGGGGGTTATGAGGTAAGGGGTATAAGGTAATGGAGGTACTAGGTGAAGTAATTAATGAATCAAGGGCATACGAAATGAAGGGGTAATGAAGCTGAAGGGGGTAACAAGGTGAGAATTTTTTTCCCCTCACTCTCATGTGGTCGAAGGCGACGCCCACACGCTGATTAAAGTCCGAGCTGAACAGAGGGATCTTGGCGTATCTCTGGCTGAAGTGGTTCAACATGATGAACTCAGCGTTCATACTCATTCCGATACCGATGGCCTGAGACGTCGTACTGCAGGAAGGACCACACACACAAACACACACACACACCATGGGAGACAGGTAGAGCTGGAATGATGCATTGTGGCCTTGTGAGATTCACATTCTACTCATTATTATCGTAATGCAGTTGCACTGATTGAACACCAGGGGTCCCAATCTGAACAACCCATAAAGTTAAAATACA
Organism: Ameiurus melas; assembly: GCA_012411365.1. Taxonomy (NCBI): domain Eukaryota; kingdom Metazoa; phylum Chordata; class Actinopteri; order Siluriformes; family Ictaluridae; genus Ameiurus; species Ameiurus melas. The sequence goes on from CM022765.1 coordinate 27,679,387, forward strand.
GAGCGCCCGCTGGTCACGTGATCCGATCTCGTTCTTTCAGGAAGAACCTGCCAGATGTGTAGATGTCCGATAGCACCAGAGGAGATCTGGCATTCTGGAGCTCCAGTTCTGCGGTGGAGCTCACGGTGTTTCACTCAGTTCTCAGTTCAATTTGTTCATTCAATCAAATGTTTGGGAGAATTTATTAAAAAAAGGTCATGAATGATTGACATATTTATAAGATATGGTGAACCTGCATTGTGTTTACAATATTAAACCTCAATATTAGACCTCTACAATATTAAACATGCAGACAGTGTGTGCAGATGTTCATATGAATGTGCAGTTGCATATGGTGTGTGTGAATGTGTTTGTATAATGTGTGTATGCAAGTGTAGTATGTGAAATGAGTGTGTGTGTGTGTGTGTGTGTACCTGTGTCTTTTCTCCATGGCCTCCTCTTCCATGCCATCCTCCAGTGTTGCCTCATGGATTAGCAATGTCGCATTCCTTCCTGCAAAACACACACACACACACACACACACACACACACACAAAAACACACACACACACACAACTTCAGACTAATGAGTCACTGCTGGCTCTGTAATGCAGAGGTAGTGATGGAGTGTGTGTGTCTCTGGAGTTGTTAGTGGAGTTTGGGCAGATCAATAACTTTGTGTGTATATGTGTGTGTGTGTGTGTGTGTGTTGTGTGTGTGAGAGAAACAAACCTCACAAACACACAACAGCCTTAAACACTATGTATTCCAGTTTCATTGATTAAACCAGAGTATGTGTGTGTGTGTGTGTGTGTGTGTGTGTCTCTCTCACCCATCTGTGTGAGTGCGTCACATGGCATGGTGTCTCCAGAGAAGACAAGCTGCCAGCCAGACTGATGGGTCAAACTGCAGGCGTACGCATTTTTACAGTGCCGCACCAAACACGTCTGAAACTGTCTCACACAGAGAGAGAGAGAGAGAGAGAGAGAGAGAGAGAGAGAGAGAGAGCGAGAGAGAGAGCTTTAACCCCTTCCACACATGACTAATACACTATATTATGGTGGGGTATTAGCCCTACCTTAGCGAGGTCGCTCCTCTTCAACAGAGCCTGAATAAACGATTTGGTCTTGAACTTGGGCACATCAGCTCCCTCACATAGACACTTCGCAGGGATGAAGCTGGAAACACACACACACACACACACACACACACACAGAGTATTAATTCTAGAGCCTGACCAACTGCATAACTCCAGAGCCCTAATCAAATGCATTACTTCTTGAGCTCTGTCCAACTGTGCTAACTCATGATAACCCTGATCAATGGACCCTAGAGGACTGACCAACTACACGGACGCTAGAGGAATGACCAACTACACGGACTCTGGAGGCCTGACCAACTACACGGACTCTGGAGGCCTGACCAACTACATGGAATCTGGAGGCCTGACCAACTACATGGACTCTGGAGGCCTGACCAACTACATGGACTCTGGAGGCCTGACCAACTACATGGACGCTAGAGCCCTGACCAGCTGCCCTAACCCTAGAGCTCTGAGTAACTAACTCCAAAGCCAAGATTAATTGCGTTAACTCCAGAGCCCTGAGCAACTGCACTATTTCTAGAGATCAGAACAACTGTGATAACTGTAGAACCCTGACCAGCTGTGTTAACCCAAGAGACTTGACCAACTATCTCTAGAACCATGATCCACTGTGATCATTCGAGAACCCTGACCAACTAACTCCTGGTCAATCCGATAATAATTCCAGACATGTCTGCTGTCTGATGCATAATCAAACCTTCATATACTTGCCAATGGCATCCAGATCACTTCAAGCTTTACCCAACAGTCACACGCAGCCTCTGTGTGCCATCACTGAAGAACGAGGTGTGGCTTGAGGCAGGACACATTGAGTATAGTGTATGCGGTGTGGTTTAGGACGGAGCCCTTACTTGACATGGCTGAGGATCTCCTGGCAATGATCGTGGTACTGATTGAGCCATGTCATGATCTGAGCAGGAGCTACCAGATACACAGGAGTAAAGGCTTTACCCATGATCCTCTGCAGAGAGACAGAGAGAAGATCTTTTACACCAGGCGTCTACATGAACGTTACACTGAGCCAAGAGGGAGGTGTTAATAAATGGAGAGATCTAGAGAAGATTTATTATGGACTAATAAGTGCACTTACCAGAGCTCGCTCTCTCTGCAACAGCAGGTTAATTAATCCCTAAAGAAACAGGAAAAAATGCACAAGTTTTATATATACATGGACACATATACAGTGGCAAGATAAAGTATGTGAACCTTTTGGAATTTCATGGTTTTCATCATAAAACAAAAAAAAAAAAAACTCATGGTGCCTGTGGAAAAAGTATGTGAACCCTTGAGTTAATGACCTGAAAAAAGCTCATTGGAGTCAGGTTTCAGCACACCTGGAGTCTGGTTAAGAAAATGAGTTTGGAGGTGTGGACTACAGCTACTTTGACTGAAAAACCCCTCAATCTTTGGGAGTTTACTCTGCACGAGAAGCACATGCGTATGTGAGCCATGCCTCACCAAAAATAGCTTTCAGAGGATCTACGATCAGGAATAGTTGATGTACATAAAGCTGGCAAGGGTCACAAAGTGATTTCAGAGACTTTAGAACTTCACCAGTCTACAGTTAGGCAAACATTCTACAAATGGAGACAATTTGGGACTGTTGCTACTCTACCAAGAATTGGGCGCCCAATCAAAATGACACCAAGAACACAACAAAGACTCATCAATGAGGTAAAGAAACAACCCCCGAATGACAGCCAGTTCCAATGATGCCTTCAAATCATTGGCTAACATCTCTGTTCATGAGTCTACAATACGCAAAACATTGAACAAGCAGGGTATCTACGACAGGACACCACGAAGGAAGCCACTGGTTACTAAAAAGAACATTGCTGCACGCCTGAAGTTTGTAAAAGAGCACATTGACACTCCACAGCGGTACGGGCAAAATGTTCTGTGGACTGATGAAACTAAGATTGAACTATTTGGAAAAACCACACAGCACTACATCTGGTGTAGAAAGGGCCCGGCATATCATCATGAAAACATCATCCCAACAGTAAAGTATGGTGGAGGAAACAGGTTTGTGTGAAAAACACCACCTCGGGGTACCACTCTACCTTACCCACACACACACACACACACACACACACACACTCTCTCTAGATGAGCCCAATCTTAAATCTACAAACTCTGTAATTTAAACGCTAGTTCAAGCTTACATCTATCAACTCGGGATTTAAACTCTAGCGGGATGAAATCTTAAATCTCGAATGTAAACACCGAGTAGATCCCACTCACTGAACACAAGCAGATCCCACACACCGAGCAGATCCCACACACCGAGCAGATCCCACACACCGAGCAGATCCCACACACCGAGCGCGAGCAGATCCCACACACCGAGCAGATCCCATCAAAAGACCCAAGTCTGTGTTTGTGTGTGTGTGTGTGAGAGTGAGAGAGAGAGAGAGAGAGAGAGAGAGAGAGACCGCACTAACCGTGTGATGATCAGCGTGAATATGAGACACAAACACTGTGGACAACTTGACCAGCATCTCATCCACACCGTTACCGTACTGACGGCACAACTGTCCAAAGGTGCCTTCTCCGCAGTCCAAAAGCAGAGACTGGGTGGAGCTACAAAACACACACAGTTTCAAGAATTTGAAAACACACACACACACAATTCATGTTAGAGTGTTTAACAGCATGTTCCTCTACCTGATATTAACCAGAGTGCCGCTGACATTTCTGATCTTCATGGGCAGAGCTGATCCCGTCCCCAAAAACACCACCTCGGGGTACCGCTCTACCTTACCTACACACACACACACACACACACACACAACACACACACACTCTCTCTAGATGAGCCGAATCTTAAACCTACAAACTCTGTAATTTAAACGCTAGTTCAAGCTTACATCCATCAACTCGGGATTTAAACTCTAACGAGATAAAATCTTAAATCTAGTACAGTGTGAGGTCTGGAATGTAAACTTTACACTAGTACAGTGTGAGGTCTGGAGTGTAAACTCTACACTAGTACAGTGTGAGGTCTGGAGTGTAAACTCTACACTAGTACAGTGTGAGGTCTGGAGTGTAAACTCTACACTAGTACAGTGTGAGGTCTGGAGTGTAAACTCTACACTAGTACAGTGTGAGGTCTGGAGTGTAAACTCTACACTAGTACAGTGTGAGGTCTGGAGTGTAAACTCTACACTAGTACAGTGTGAGGTCTGGAGTGTAAACTCTACACTAGTACAGTGTGAGGTCTGGAGTGTAAACTCTACACTAGTACAGTGTGAGGTCTGGAACGTAAACTCTACACTAGTACAGTGTGAGGTCTGGAACGTAAACTCTACACTAGTACAGTGTGAGGTCTGGAACGTAAACTCTACACTAGTACAGTGTGAGGTCTGGAGTGTAAACTCTACACTAGTACAGTGTGAGGTCTGGAACGTAAACTCTACACTAGTACAGTGTGAGGTCTGGAGTGTAAACTCTATGCTAGTACGACGCAGCTGTTTGTGTTCCGTTCCCAGCTTTTTGGACAGAGACTGGATGACACAATGCAGCGTATGATCACGCTGAAACACCACACAGTCAGCCTGAGTGCGGAGACGAAGAGACGAGCGAATGAGGGTCAGCCGAGGCCGCGGCTGAGAAAATGAAACGACAGCCAACATCAGTCTTCCTGTCCATCTCTCTCCATCTAGTGCTCTCGCTCTGTCTCTCTCTGTCTGTCTCTCCATGTGAATGGATGATGACCTCACCGGACAGAACGGCCGAGTCGGTGGTCTGGAAGTGTTTACACTCCTCCACTTCCTGCAGGAAATTTGCCACCTCTGCCGCCTCCTTAACGAATTCCTCTCGGTCACAGGTGGGGATGGCATCGCTACAGACACACACACACACACACACACACACACACGTCTGAGCAGTTCTGACAGAAACCTAATAGCTAAAATGCACTGAAGCCAATCCATCCCCTATTTTGAGACAAATGTGTTGGGACAGAGAGAAATGTATCTAATATAATGTCTTTCTGCTGAAAATCATCGCTTCCTGGGTACACGAAGCCCTGCAAGTCAAGTAGAATAATACAGAATTGATATTCAACCTAATCTTCACTTTAAGAAGTTCAACCCTAGAGTAGCGCAATCTGGAAGTTAAACCCCTAATTAAATTAATTAGCCTGTTTGTGTGCACGAGTTCTCTAAAACGGAGTGGAATCTACCGCAGGGAACTTTCACGTTAAAAGGGAGCGTGCACTTTTACTTCTGATACAGTCGAACCTGGAGCAGAGAATAGGAGGATTTCCAGATCAGAGGGGGGCTGAACCGAAGGTGAACTACTAAAAAAAAGTGAAGCTTTAGGTGAAGTGAACTTCGCCTGGTCTAGACGAGTCAAATCCGGGGTCGGAAATTAGACTTCCAGAGGAGCGCAACACCGGGGTCTAGAATTTAAACTCTGGATCGGTCTGTAATATGAGATCTAGAACCTGGGTTATTATAACTCAGGATAATCTGGGGTCTGGAATTTATACTCTAAATCTAGTGGAAGAAATGGACTCGAAGTCTGTCCGATCTTTAACTGTAGATTAGCACAATCCACAATTTAAACTCTAGCATTCTTTAGATTCACATAATCTGGGTTATGGAATGAAAACTGCAGATTACAATAAACTGTGGACTGGAAGTTAAAGTCTAGATTACTCTAGATCAGCGCAATCAGGAAGTTAAGCCCTAGATTAGTGCAATCTGAAAGTTAAACCCTAGATTAGTGCAATCTGAAAGTTAAACCCTAGATTAGTGCAATCTGAAAGTTAAACCCTAGATTAGTGCAATCTGAAAGTTAAACCCTAGATTAGTGCAATCTGAAAGTTAAACCCTAGATTAGTGCAATCTGAAAGTTAAACCCTAGATCAGCGCAATCAGGAAGTTAAACCCTAGATCAGCACAATCAGGAAGTTAAACCCTAGATTAGCACAATCAGGAAGTTAAACCCTAGATTAGCACAATCAGGAAGTTAAACCCTAGATCAGCACAATCAGGAAGTTAAACTCTAGATCAGCGCAATCAGGAAGTTAAACCCTAGATCAGCACAATCAGGAAGTTAAACCCTAGATCAGCACAATCAGGAAGTTAAACCCTAGATCAGTGCAATCAGGAAGTTAAACCCTAGATTAGTGCAATCAGGAAGTTAAACCCTAGATCAGCACAATCAGGAAGTTAAACCCTAGATTAGTGCAATCAGGAAGTTAAACCCTAGATTAGTGCAATCAGGAAGTTAAACCCTAGATTAGTGCAATCTGAAAGTTAAACCCTAGATCAGCGCAATCAGGAAGTTAAACCCTAGATTAGTGCAATCAGGAAGTTAAACCCTAGATTAGTGCAATCAGGAAGTTAAACCCTAGATTAGTGCAATCAGGAAGTTAAACCCTAGATTAGTGCAATCAGGAAGTTAAACCCTAGATTAGTGCAATCAGGAAGTTAAACCCTAGATCAGCACAATCAGGAAGTTCAACCCTAGATTAGCGCAATCTGGAAGTTCAACCCTAGATTAGTGCAATCTGAAAGTTAAACCCTAGATTAGCGCAATCTGAAAGTTAAACCCTAGATTAGCGCAATCTGGAAGTTAAACTCTAGATTAGCGCAATCTGGGTTAAGTTATTTAACCCTAGTTCAGTGCAATGTGAAGACTCGAGATCAGTTTGATTGAGTGAGACGGACTCTCACCGCTGCCACTCTGCTTTGGGTCGGAGCTGGAACTTGAGCAGACACTCCGCTCTGATGTTGGGCACATGCAGCGCAGCCTGAGTCTCCTGCAGACAAACAGGTAGGTAAACAAGTAAACAAATGAGTAACCAGCACATCTTCTCCAGCTGCACTTGCTGTGGTTGTACGTAGCACCGGCTGTGAAGGTGATGTTCCAGACCCCGAGGTGGCGCTGCAGTACCGATCTAAAACGTATTCACCTTGGAGGTGTAGTGCTGCAGCTCGGGGAAGACCTCCGAGTGGATCAGGTTCAGCTGTGTTTGGATCTTGTGGCTGCGGATGTTGTGGACAGTGGAGACCTGCTCGTTCATGATCAGGTGCTCCGTACTGCAGGAGAACCTGAAACACACACACACACACACACACACACACACCTGAACTAAGCAAATTAAAGTATCTTTACTCCAAAACAGAGACTACTAAAGCTATGAGCACGCCATTAAATTATCCTCAGAGCAGGCGTGTGTCCGGTGACGGTTAAGCCACCCAGTACCAGTACCACAGCAACCGACCCCAATGAAAGTAAGAAAATAAGTAAGTGTGCTCTTAAAGGGACAGTACCTCTCCATCCAGCGCTGGTACTCCGGTGTCTTCAGCACGGACTCCGTGGTCATGTGCACCACCAGGGCGGGGCTGCCCTCCGAACCCCCGCTCTGATACCTAACACACACACACACACACACACACACACAGTCAGTGCACTATGTGGTGGCACACACCTAAAATACAGAGCAATAATCAATCAAGAAGAATCTCTTCTGTCCCAGCAAATACCATCTTGTGACAAATGATGAGATCTTTCGAGGTATTAACATCTGTCAGGATACAGATGTGGGGGATGTATATGGTTGCTATGGTGACTTGAATAACTTTGAAAAATCCATCAAACCTGGCTTGTTTACTCTTATCGTCAATTCCTATTACATTTCATTACATCCTCTTTATTGTGCTACTTGTTTGTTTGTTTGTTTATTTTTTTAAGCTGGTAGAGATGTTTGTGGGTGGAGCTGCGATAAACAAAGATCCTGACGTCGTTGCCCAGCACCTCGGCGTGAAACCACACAAGCGGTGAATTTATCAACGGGAAAAAAAAAAATGTACACGATGATGAAGAAGGGACCCAGAACCGAACCTTGAGGAACGACCCATGGATTTACGTGTCAGAGTTTTTCCCAGGCGGATGGACGTGAATCAAACACAAGCTCCGTCACCCATTCGTTGTTTGGTTTACGTGTTTTTTTTGTTAAGGCCTTACTTTAATGGTTAAGAGGAAGTGATGCTGATGTTCACCTTCCGAGAACCTGATTGGCGCAAAGCGGCTGAACGAACTCTTCAGAGGGACAGTCGATGACCAGGAACACAGGGCCCGGATCGGCTGGAGTGCACACTTCATCTGGCAGGATCTGAAACACACAGGAACCGTGGCTAAATGCAGGTAGAGTCGAAGCTACGTGTACTGTATTGCTAACTAGCTAACATCAGCTAGGTAGTTCCCAACAACCCAATGCGTTAAAAATGAATTAAATGTTAAAAAGTAGAGAACTAACTTAGGAAGGTAAAAGCGGAGAGTGAAAACTAACCTTGAAACGGAAAGTTAACCCATTACCCCTCAGAACTTCGTACATCTACACGACGGAAAATACGATTACAACGTAAGTGCAGGATCTTACCTCCTTGCCCTCGTAGGTGACGCTTCTCCCGTCTTTTAAGGCAGATATGAGCGGTCCGATGGCCGCCGTTCCTCTGCGAGCGAACCACGGGACAGTGTTAGTCACCTACACCAGCACACTTACATAAACGCACAGCGTAAAGATTATACAGGATAAAGATAGCGAGAACAAAACACTCACACAGGAAGTCCCAGCTCCTTGGCTTTGTGCACCAGGAAGTTGCCTTTTTTGGGGTGCAGCTGTGAGCGAACACAGGAGCGAGTAATCAGAGCGCTACACAGTCTCCATGTAAAGACAGGAAGTGATGTCACGAATGATTATTATTATACCTTACACACGTACGCCACCACCAGCGAGGGGTCCCGGGTGCTCCTCCCTCTGCGTTCTGACATTTAATCACATCACACACACATTTAAACAAAAGGTCTAGAGCCATGATTAAGTAAGGGAGTATAAACGGTATTGAGACACAGCCGGTGTCAGTACCAGGACTTTCTGAGCCATCACTCCCTCTCTCCTCACACTCCTCTGTCTGCCACAGTTCCTTCCGCTGACCACGCCCACTGCCACTCCCACTGCTGCCACGCCTCATCCGCTCCGAACTCTGCTCGGCTACACACACACACACACACAAATTCAGACAGAGAAAGAGAGACAGAGGGAGACACAGAGAGAAAGAAAGATAAACAGAGTGGAAAAGAAAGACAGATAGAGAAAGAGCCAAAGACACTGGGTAGGTATGAGTGACAGGTAAGTAGGATTAATGAGAAGGTAGGAGGGACGAGTATGAGGGTAGGAGGGCCGAGTATGAGGGTAGGAGGGACGAGTATGAGGGTAGGAGGGACGAGTATGAAGGTAGGAGTGACGAGTATGAAGGTAGGAGTGACGAGCACTTCCACACTACAGTGCACAGAGTGAACACTAACCGAATAAGGGCACTTGGCAGACGGTCATGGTGTCGTCTTTATACTCGTGCTCGGTGTACGGTCTCACTGCTGCACTCAGTAAACACACACACACACACACACACAGATCATCTCTTAACTGTGTAATCAGATGGGTTTAGTCTCAGTCTCAGACCTGACAGTACGGACAGAACGCTCTTACACAGTCTGATGTCGTCCAGTGGTCCAGAGAACACTCGGATAGCAGTCAGATATTTCTCCTGAGAAACAAAACAGACTCGCAGATGTTAGTGAAATGCCTGGTCGCTGCTGCTATGCTAGTGCTAGTTTCTGCTAGCGCTTCGATCGGATTTTCCATTCTCCCAGCGGTCACTCGGCGAGTCAGGGAGCGAATCAGCGAATCTTTGAGCCATGACCAACATTCGATCTTCTGCCTTTCAAGGAGTCCGTGTACCGATCAGTGACTCCTTTAATACAAGACCAAGATTCGCTCCTCTGTTGTCCAGTGACTCAGCAAACGTAAACGTTGCATTTTAAATGAATGTTATACTAATGCACATGACTCCGCCCATCCGTTTTCTGCTTCAGACAGTGATCGATTGCTGGTCATTTAACTGAACAGCATCAAACGAGTCGAGTCACTGAAAACAAGTTAAGAACCCCAGTGTGAGATCCTTCTGAAGACTCTCTCTCTCTCTATTTTTTTTTTTTTTTACACAATAGACGAAACATGAAAAGGAGAAATGACAGAAACATGGACACACCAGCTGCGGAGGTCCGGACATGACACACTCGGGAACTCCAGTGTCCTTCAGCGTCAGGATCATTCCTGCGACAGAGGAAATGGAGTTCAACTCAAACACCAGACACAGGAACACGCGACTAACATGGCAGCTGCTCTGCTAGCAAATGTCACGATCCTCCTGATTACGGGATTGGGGGGTGTGTGTGTGTGTGTGTACCTGAAAGTCCTCCTACTGTGTCCCAGCTCATGCGAGTCAGGAAGATGTTGTCCAGGCGAGCAGCTCTCAATCTGACCCGTAAATACAGAAACATGTACATGTGTGTGTGAGAGAGAGAGATCAGACTAGGCATGTTACAGTGTGTAATATCATTATTGTTCACACACTCGACTCACTTGTGTTCCTGCATCAGTCTCTGTGTTCCCTCTCCACAGTTAAACAGATATCTGAAAAGAAAAAGGACGTTCATTAAAGTCATCTGATTGAGCCTCAACCAAACCGGGGGTCAAAGTTCAGGGTCAGGGATCGAGGAAGTGCCGAGAGTTCACCTCACGTTCATCAGTTAAAGTGACTGATGCACATACCGGACAATCTCGGCACCAAACCTTACGGCGTCTGCTCAAACCCTTCAGGTGAAGAGGAACCTCACCTTTCGGCAGAGCGACCCGAACCAAACCTCCGGACCGACAATGGAACGGCTTCACAGATATAAGCTCAAGGTTCAGGAACGTCCAGACCAAAACCCAATCGGAAATCTGTGTGCCGACCTGGAGAGTGTTGTGTGCAGGAGACGCCCAAAACATCGGACAGAGTTAGAACGCGTTACAAGGAAGAATGGTGGCCAAATATTGCGAAGTGAAGACGCTCCGAACCGATTAACTCTTACCCTGAAAGACTGAACGCTGTGAGGAAATCCAAAGCTGCTTCGTCCAAGTATTAGTTTAGGGGTGTGCAAACTTATGCAACCAGGTAATTGTACTTTTTTTCCCCCCATAAAATGATTGCTATAGTTGTTCAATTTAATTAACAGCTTCAAATCTCATAATAAAAGGTACAGTGGGTGTGCGTGTGTGTATGTGATTGTGCCCTGCGATGGACTGGCACCCTGTCCATGGTGTACCCCGCCTTGTGCCCCATGATCCCTGGGATAGTCTCCAGGTTCCCCATGACCCTGAAAAGAATACAGCAGTAGAAGATGGATGGATGGATGGGTGGATGGGTGAGTGGATGGGTGGATGGATGGGTGAGTGGATGGGTGGATGGATGGGTGGGTGTATGGATGGGTGAGTGGGTGGGTGGATGGATGGGTGAGTGGGTGGATGGATGGGTGGATGGATGGATGGATGGGTGGGTGTATGGATGGGTGAGTGGGTGGATGGATGGGTGGGTGGGTGGATGGGTGGATGGATGGGTGGGTGAGTGAGTGGATGGGTGGATGGATGGGTGTATGGATGGGTGGGTGGATGGATGGATAGGTGGGTGAGTGGGTGGATGAATGGGTGGGTGAGTGGGTGGATGAATGGGTGGGTGAGTGGGTGGATGGATGGATGGATGGGTGTGTGTATGGATGGGTGAGTGGGTGGATGGATGGATGGGTGGGTGAGTGAGTGGATGGGTGGATGGATGGATGGGTGTATGGATGGGTGGGTCGGTGGATGGATGGATAGGTGGGTGAGTGGGTGGATGGATGGGTGAGTGGATGGGTGGATGGATGGGTGGGTGAGTGGATGGATGGATGGGTGGGAGGATGGATGTTCACTGAGGCTTCAGTAAAGTGTAGATCACTCCTTAAGTGCACTACATTTAGTACATGGGTGACGGTATGTACACATGATGATGAGGATGATGAAGATGATGAGGATGATGAGGAGGATGAAGATGATGATGATGAGGAGGATGATGATGATGCTTACCGGTTGTACTCGGAGAAGACGTACAGCGACGCGCCGTTCTCGCGCGCCCCCGCGCCCACCACCTGCACGTACACGGTGGACGGCCCGTGCAAGTCCGCATGCTTGCGGCTCTCTCTGGAGCGCACGTGCCGCAGCGTGTCCTTGGGCGGCTTCGGTTTCCGGCTCTTGCCCGCGTCCGTGGCCATGGAGATCTGAGATGTACAGCCGGTCAGAGCAGCGCAGACTCGGGGAGAGTTCAGCAGGCGGCATGCGATCTGTGTGCACCGGGGGAAGGCCACCTGCATAATACACACACACTGAGGCGCGCGCGGGCGGACAGATTAACTCCCTACATACACCTCGGAAATAAATAAATAAATATATAAATAGTAAACAAACGCGCTTTCAATTAAGTTTTAATCCTCTCTACAGCGCTGAAGCTGTCACTGCACACGTGACCCTGAGGCTGAGCTGGGTCGCTTTTCCGGTGCTTAATGATGACGTCACGCAGGACGACCCATATGTTTGTGTGACGGACAGCAACAGCTTGACTGATTTTATTTTTTGCTAGCTGTGACGACACGGGATCTGGTTTGTGTGTGTGTGTGTGTGTGTGTGTGTTAAATCGTGTACTTTGTTACATTAATAATGTGAACAATATTTATTATTATTTATATTTTTAAATTCAATTTTCTATCTTAAGTTAAACAACAACAAAAAAAGAAGAAAATTAACTGTGAAGTTCCTGATTTGACCACTGGGTGTCGGCAAAAAAAATATTACTGCTTATTCAGTTATTTCATTATAAATATCTAGACCAGGGGCGTCAGACGACCAGTCCGCGGTCAAGAACCGGCCCGCTAGGGGTTGCAGTCCGGCCCGCTAGGGGTTGCAGTCCGGCCCGCTAAGGGTTGCAGTCCGGCCCGCAGGATGGATTTTGAAAGTGGGTGAAAAATACATAAAAGACGCGAACTAGACATTTTTAATAAAATGCGATTCCTAAATTATCCGCTAGGGGCGCGGCACATCTCTGCAACTCAGACCGGACAGCAGATGGCAGCAATGGGCCTTCTGCTGTTTTCTTATTACACTGTGACCAGTTATAATGCACACATGTAAACATTGCCCATGTTTGTCTTAATAAATCTGAGGTTGTTCATGATGACTTGTAAAAGGATATTTCATTAAATATGAAGATTTTATTAACGGACTTGTACTTCTTTGCACGAAAACAGAGAGAAAAACATGGACGCATTGTTTGTTATTTATAGGTACTTACGCTGTGATTTTACTGGCCCGGCCCACTTCACATCTAATTGGCCCTTAAACTAAAATGAGTTTGACACCCCACTATCTGCACTAGGTAGGGTGCGAAATTTGCCCTAATTTACTACATAAAGTACGAAAGATATCCTATTGCTCTTTGTAGTGCAAATACAATTAAAATAAACGAATAAAAGCTCCATGGTGCACTGTGTAGGGTGCAGGAGCTGCTGTTTTATACCCTTTATAGTGCGCATGTGTGAAATGTGGAACTGAAACTGAAGAACTCTCAGCTGAGCACAATTTAGTCCTCTGTGTAGTCAGTGCATTCATTATTTTACAGTGTGGTTTGGGACACGCCCACAGTGCAGTGACGATGGTGTTTGCGTGGCCTGTATACAGTGAATAAAGCCGAAGTTACTTTGCTACAGAACAGTCAATTACACACCCATGTTTATCAGCAAAGAACTCCTATAACAACACTGATCGGAAAGAAGAATGGCGGAAGAGATCAGGGTCAGCTGAACTGGAGATGTAACAGGCTGACGTTACACTACAGCCAGCCGCTAGAGGGCAGCAGAGACATCCAACCATTTTCTGTACCGTTTATCCTACACGGCGTTACAGGGAGCCTGGAGCCTCACACACACACACACACACACACACACACACAACACACACACACACACACGTGTACATTTCCAGTTTATTGATTTTATATATCAGAACGTGGATCATTATACAGTAAAGACACAATCATGGGCTGAATCCCAAATGACCCGATGCGCACTACATAGGGTGCAGGAGCCATTATTAACCACCCTACATAGTGCCCCCGGGTATGAAGCGGGGCATTTGGGATTGAGCAGTCATCAGGCAGAGAGCAGATAACGACCGCTCTCCAAACCTCCTCCACGACCAGAAACACACACACACACAGAGCAGCGGGGTGTATATACAATACAGTACGTCCAGAGACGAGGCGTCCTCAAGCGGAGACCACACATCAGCGGAGGGTGCGAGCTGTGAGGTGAGACACGAGACAGACAGAGAGACAGACAGTATATGCAGGCATGATGGAGGACAGCTGTCTCACTGCTCTGGGCGTCTCTGCATTTTCCGAGGAACACTGCAGGGTTCTGTGACGAAGCGAAACTTTACACGACAGCTTGCGTTTCTGTTTGTCCTCCACGTGGACCGGCGCGCGCGTGCACGTCTTAGTCCACGTACATGGGCGAGCTGGGGGACGCGGGCATCTGGTCGAGGATCCTGCACACGTAACTGGCCACATCTACAGAGCGCTCCTCGTACATCTGGATGAACGAGTGTTTCTGCTCGTCACACAGAGAGAGTATAATCAGATTATCACACACACACACACACACACACACACACACACACACACTCTCTCTCTCTCTCTCTCTCTCTCTCACTCTCACACTCTCTCTCTCTCTCTCTCTCTCTCTCTCTCTCACCCTCTCTCTCTCTCACACTCTCTCTCTCAACTCTCTCTCTGTCACTCTCTCTCTCACTATCACTCTCTCTCTCACACACTCACTCTCTCTCTCACTCTCTCTCACACTCTCTCTCTCACACACTCACTCTCTCTCTCACTCTCTCTCACTCACTCTCTCACTCACACTCTCTCTCTCACTCACTCTCTCTCACTCACTCTCTCACTCACACTCTCTCTCTCACTCACTCACTCTCTCACTCACTCTCTCTCTCTCACTCACACTCTCTCACTCACACTCTCTCTCTCTCTTTCTCTCTCACACTCTCTCACTCACTCTCTCTCTCTCTCTCTCTCTCACGGATGCAGCAGTAACTAACCCAACCGTACTCACCAGAAGTTCTCGGTACTTTGGCCTTTTCGACTCGTCCTTTGTAAGGCTGGAAGTTAAGTCGAGACAGGAACGTTACTAACCCACGCATGCACACTGTAGTGGTTAACTGTTGCTAAGCAACAATAAGTTCATCGTTTGACACGAACATTAATGTTGAAACAGTAGAATGTGTCACAAAACAGATCCGCGCTCTAGCACTCTGACTATACAGTGGATGTCAAAAGTTTATACACCCCTGAGAAAATTGCAGGCTTCTGTGACATTAAAAAAAAGAAAAGAAACCAAGACAAATCACGTCGGAACCAACAAAAGTCTTCTATGAAATCGTTAGGGGATCTCCTGTGATTGGTATTTTGGAGATCATCCATGATTTCCTCCATCTTCTACACCGAGATGCTGCCACCACCGTGCTTCACCGTGC
>CM022765.1:27699937-27732437 GCA_012411365.1 Ameiurus melas
AAGCTAAATTTAATGCTAGCTAATGAAGCACAAATGAGGAAATTGTGTGTAATGAGCACGCTTCTATTCGTGAGTCGGTCAGGATGAAGTTAACGTTATCCGGCAGCTTGAGTAAATCTGGAGGAAGATAACCGGAATCGGACATGCACCGTCCTCCCTCAGCTCCCACATTCCCATCACCTCACCCTGAAAATGAACCCGAGCTGGTCGTCCTGCGTTCCAGACTTACCTGCGTGTAATAAACTACAGTGTTAGGGGTGTAACGGTGCGTCGTGGTGCTAACGTGTGACGATGTGCCTCATGGAAATCAGCTTTCTATTACTTATACATCGAATACATTT
Source organism: Ameiurus melas (assembly GCA_012411365.1). Classification (NCBI taxonomy): domain Eukaryota; kingdom Metazoa; phylum Chordata; class Actinopteri; order Siluriformes; family Ictaluridae; genus Ameiurus; species Ameiurus melas. Next base: position 27,700,279 of record CM022765.1, read on the forward strand.
GTACTGGTTGAACAGCAGAGACCTGTAGACGAAGCGCTGGGCTGGGTTATTACTGTTAATCTAAATCACAGCCCCGCTGTGATCTAAAGCGCCTGGGAGAGAGGCCACAGAAGGCGGGCATTTTAGCCGACTTTGGAGCTCTGTTTGCAGTTAAAATGACGCCTCAGGCGCTGCTACAGAGCTCAGTATGATTCAGTCGTCAGAGACTTTATTTACTCTGTTCATGCTTGTGGGAGCATTTATCAACGTATTTATTTAAAACAACGGGATGATGTCCCGGGATCACGTTTGCGACTTTTTAACTGGAAGTACGTTAAAGGGGTCAAACGTAACCACCGACTGCTGTGATTGGCTAACATCGTTGCATATGAATTAATCATCAACACTGACTGCCGTTTTCAGCGACTGAGCGCCAGTGGGCGGGAGCAGCGGTGCGATGATGTAAAAGTGGGCGTCGATGTCTTTCTGTAAGGGGTGGGGCAGTCATATGCAAATGTCCTGCTACATCTAAACAAGCCATTTTTGGCGCTTGGTTAAATAAATGCTCTTTCTGTACCGAGGAGGACGTATTAAACCATGACGCTTGCAGGATGTTTGATTTCTTGTGTCATGACCCCTTTAAGTTCCACACTTCCTGATCCTGATTCCTGACAAGAGGCGTGTCACTCGACGAACTTGCACAAAAAGTCGGAATTTTACACCCTTTCTGAAATGATATCGTAGATGAAAAAAAAGCGCCACATTCCTAAATCCGCTCACAAGTTCTTCAAAAGACAAGAAAACGGACATCGCTGCTGCTCGCATTATGACGATATCGAGTGCAGTGAAGTGAAGCACTAAAAACTCCACAGTGCTAGAGAAACCCCGCTCCCAGACTGAAAGGTTCCACCTCTAGAGGAGAAGAATGTGCTTTTGTTTTCTTCCTTCCCTCCGAAAGCCACCACAAGAATGCGATTCCGATGAAAAAAAGCGAAGGGTCCCTGCCCCGACGAGTCCCGGTTCTGCTCCTGCCAAAAGACTTCAGCTCCAAAAACAAGACACGACACAACCCGAAAGGAGGAGAGAAAACAAAACAAAACAAATCCCCAAGGTGCTGCTCGGTTAGTACAAGGCTGCGTAAAAGAGAAGAACCACACAACAGAACATGAGAGAGAGAGAGAGAGCACAGATAATGGAATTCTCCACGACCAGAACCGATGGTTCGCTTCCAGGAAGAGAACGGAGATCAAGTCTGGAGTAATCTCCTGCTTTTCCAGTTTGCTTGTAATCAAGCAGGCACTGATTCTCAGTCATAACAATACGTCACACCAACAGCACCGTTATTGTGGAAGTCCCGCGTTCCGATTCCAATCCGTCCCATATAACAGTATCGTGTGTAAGTATTCGCCCCCTCCTTGAACGCTTCCACATGCTGTGGTGTTACAGCACAGGAGTCAAACGGGCTTCAGACGTCCGAAGGCCCATTCAACACCAGACACGTCACATCGAGCCCTCTCGCGCTTCCATCCCCACGGGCTGCAGCCGGTTTGAGCTCGTGCGTCACGCTGCCCCAGTTTCTGTCAGTTCTTTTTCTGTGAGTGCACCTCTATGGAAATCCACTGAAATGGCAAAATCCCACTTTCTACATGCTGTGATGTTCGTCTAAAATAATAATCCACAAAGACGTTAGGGTTGTGGATTATTATTATTATTATTGTCTACGTGAAGCAAAATAAACACAAATGTCGTCACTGCCCCACGTCACGTCCTGAGCTGAACAGTTCTGTAATTACAGCCAGAGACGAGAGAGCTAACCAGACTGAGTAGTGTGAGCTCTACTTCCTTCTCTTTTAGTTCCTTCTTCTTTCTTTCTTTCTTTCTTTCTTTCTTTCGGCGCTTTACTTCTAATCACACCTCTTCCGGATGGTTTGGTTAAAGCCTCAGGCTTCCACACGATACGATTTCGGTTCACGAGGCAACGAGTCGATATTTGACGACACAACACGACTCGGTTTCGTATCGTCGCTCAGAATCCGCGGAAGGCCGACTGTTGGTTTAAAAGCGTCCGAGTTATGGGTAAATCGATTTGCTAGTAGGCGTATATACTTAATATCGTATCGTGATACTCGAAGGTTTTTTTTTTACGTTAATTGATATGCATCAGGATTCGTTGAATACATCTAAAATAATAATAATAATAATAATAATTTTTAAAAGGTTAAAAAATTCAGTACAAAAGTTTAACATCAAAACAGAGTTTGTTACTGCTATACTTAAAAAAATCAATAAATAAAAATACATCACAATACCTGCGATGTTTCATAAAGGTGCGTTGTAACAATTTATCGCGATATCGATATTACAGAGTCATATCGCGCAAGTCTGTCTGATTATGTACACATCAGACATTGGTCATTAATAGTCACCTGTAATTGTTAATAATAGATGTAGCATGGGCTGAGAGAGGGGGCATGGCTGAGAGAGGGGGCGTGGTTATCAGCGAGGATTCTGGCAGCTGTGGAACTAAGCTTATTCCATTCATTATTGAACGTTAATAAAAAAATACAAAAACCGTAAAAATGGATCTTCAGCTCCTCGTCCTGATCATCAGATCCTGGAGCAGCTGCTCTTTGGCTGTACCGACAGTGTGAACGCAAACCAAAGATTTCACATTGTTGGAACGGGTTTCGGTACCTATAACCATATGTGGCTGAGATTCGCTGAAGACGTGATGCTGATTCATCCACAGGGTCAGAATATGACCGCTTTATGCCTAAAACATGCGGAAAAGGGGGGCGGGGTCAACGCGAACAGATTAATTAGCACCTGTAGTGTGATTTCCCACCACCATCACCATCACCAACAATACCACACGTACCCCATACATACAAATACACACACACACACACACAGCCTGAGCTCAATCCCGGCCATGATTAGCGGAGCGTCAAAACATCAGCCGTGAGGAGACCGAAACAAAGTGGGAGGGGCTTACTTTGGGCAGCTCCAGACAGGTTAAACTGAAATCCTGCTGACGAGAAAAACAACAACAGCAACACACACACACACACACACACACACACGTGCGTTTACGAGACAGGAAGTCTGTTAAATGTAAATCCTACGGGAGCACTGGAGATAAACAGAAATAAACCTGCTGAAGCGATTACAGTGCGGCTGCGCTACGAGGATGACGGAGTGTGAGATAAAGTGTTTGAACTCCGTGTTTAAAACCTCAAAAACATCCGAAGATCTATAATCGGCACATTTCCGGAAAAACTCTTCTTTTCTTTTCTTTTTTTTCTCTCTGGAATGTTCCCCCCGAATGCCTCACGCTCCTGCACTGGTACACCAACAGGGTGTGACATGGAGCATGACTCACTAGTACTGTAACTGTGTGTGCAGGTGGACACACACACACACACACACACACACACACATACACCATGTAGGGGGTAAAGAAACAAGACAGGAAGTGATTAAAACTGTGTGTGTGTGTGTGTGTGTGTGTGTGTGTGTGTGTGTGTGTGTGTGTGTGTGTGTGTGTGTGAGTGATTCTGCAGGGTCTCACCGTGGTCCAGCATCAAGCGGGTCATGCGGGGCATTAGGGGTCAGAGGTGAGAAGGAAAAAAAAGTGTCATAGGACAAAAAAGGCTTGGGTTCAAAGGTCAAATCAGAAAATCAAAGGTATTCTCATTAATTTTGATTCCTGTAATTCAGCAGATGAAAACTTATTCACATTCATTTTCAACGTATTTATGATCATTCTCTACACATTCACGAGAAACCTGGACGTATTCACGACCATTCTCCAAAAGTTTACGCTAATTCAACACGTGTTGATGATCATCTGTTTACAATGATCTGTTTACAATCATTTCAAGATAATTACGATCATTCTGTGTGTATTTATCATCATTCTCGATGTACTCAAGATATTTTTGCGACGTATTTATCATCATTCTTGACATTTATAGCGATAATTCTCGACGTATGTGCGATCATTCCTGACATTTACAATAATTATTGACGTATATAGGAAAATTTCCGACATATGTACGATCATTCTTGACGTATTTACAATACTTCTTCACATTTATATGAATTCTCAACATTTTTGCGAGAATTATAGACATACTTCTGATAATCCTTGAGGGGTATAGGATCATTTTCAATGTATGTACGGTAATTCTCAACGTACGTATATACGATAACTCTTGATGTATGTACGGTAATTCTCAACGTACGTATATACGATAACTCTTGATGTATGTACAGTAATTCTCGACGTATATATGATAACTCTTGATGTATGTACAGTAATTCACGACGTATATACGATAACTCTTGATGTATGTACGGTAATTCTCGACGTATATACGATAACTCTTGATGTATGTACAGTAATTCACGACGTATATACGATAACTCTTGATGTATGTACGGTAATTCTCGACGTATATACGATAACTCTTGATGTATGTACAGTAATTCTCGACGTATATACGATAACTCTTGATGTATGTACAGTAATTCTCGACGTATATATGATAACTCTTGATGTATGTACAGTAATTCTCGACGTATATACGATAACTCTTGATGTATGTACGGTAATTCTCGGCATATATAGATAACTCTTGATGTATGTACAGTAATTCCACAACGTATATCGATAACTCTTGATGTATGTACAGTAATTCACGACGTATATACATAACTCTTGATGTATGTACGGTAATTGGCGTATATCGATAACTCTTGATGTATGGGTAATTCTCGGTATATTGATAACTCTTGATGTATGTACAGTAATTCCGTATATCGATAACTCTTGATGTATGTACAGTAATTCCGTATATATGATAACTCTTGATGTATGTACAGTAATTCTCGGTATATCGATAACTCTTGATGTATGTACGGTAATTCTCGACGTATATACGATAACTCTTGATGTATGTACAGTAATTCACGACGTATATACGATAACTCTTGATGTATGTACAGTAATTCACGACGTATATACGATAACTCTTGATGTATGTACGGTAATTCTCGACGTATATACGATAACTCTTGATGTATGTACAGTAATTCTCGACGTATATACGATAACTCTTGATGTATGTACAGTAATTCACGACGTATATACGATAACTCTTGATGTATGTACAGTAATTCTCGACGTATATATGATAACTCTTGATGTATGTACAGTAATTCTCGACGTATATACGATAACTCTTGATGTATGTACAGTAATTCTCGACGTATGTACGATAACTCTTGATGTATGTACGGTAATTCTCGCCGTATGTACGAGAACTCTTGATGTATGTACAGTAATTCTCAATGTACATGCAATAATTCCTGCCATATTTACAATCAATTTTGAGGCATGTACGATAACTCTCGACGTATTTATGATCACTCGACGCACGTACGATAATGTTTCCCACCACGCCATACCTTGTTTCTCAGCGTCCTCCAGTCTATTTTATATCACACTTAACCAATCAGAAGGGTTTATGACTAAGTCCTGTCTCCGATTGGCTGCTGGAGGGGACAGGACAGAGACCGACCGTCGTGTTTACCGCTAATGTAACATTCAGAGGGATCTCACCTCGAACTTCTCACAGGCATCGACCGACGCATGTAACACCTGAATCGCCCAACACTACAAACACACTGAACTGTCTCCCCACGCAATCTGATCTTCAAAACTACAGACACACTGAACTGTCTCCCCACGCGATCTGATCATTAACACTACAGACACACTGCACTGTCTCCCCACGCTATCTGATCTTCAACACTACAGCCACACTGAACTGTCTCCCCATATGATCTGATCTTTAACACTACAGACACACTACACTGTCTCCCCATGCGATCTGATCATCAACACTACAGACACACTGAACTGTCTCCCCACGCGATCTGATCTTCAACACTACAGACACACTGAACTGTCTCCCCACGTGATCTGATCATTAACACTACAGACACACTGAACTGTCTCCCCACGTGATCTGATCATTAACACTACAGACACACTACACTGTCTCCCCACGCGATCTGATCATTAACACTACAGACACACTGAACTGTCTCCCCACGCGATCTGATCTTCAACACTACAGACACACTGCACTGTCTCCCCACGTGATCTGATCATTAACACTACACACACTGCACTGTCTCCCCACGCTATCTGATCTTCAACACTACAGACACACTGAACTGTCTCCCCACGTGATCTGATCATTAACACTACAGACACACTACACTGTCTCCCCACGCGATCTGATCTTCAACACTACAGACACACTGAACTGTCTCCCCACGCGATCTGATCTTCAACACTACAGACACACTGAACTGTCTCCCCACGCGATCTGATCTTCAACACTACAGACACACTGAACTGTCTCCCCACGCGATCTGATCTTCAACACTACAGACACACTGAACTGTCTCCCCATATGATCTGATCTTTAACACTACAGACACACTACACTGTCTCCCCATGCGATCTGATCATTAATACTACAGACACACTGAACTGTCTCCCCACGTGATCTGATCATTAATACTACAGACACACTGAACTGTCTCCCCACGTGATCTGATCATTAACACTACAGACACACTGAACTGTCTCCCAGTGATCTGATCATTAACACTACAGACACACTGAACTGTCTCCCCACGTGATCTGATCATTAACACTACAGACACACTGAACTGTCTCCCCACGCGATCTGATCTTCAACACTACAGACACACTGAACTGTCTCCCCATATGATCTGATCTTTAACACTACAGACACACTACACTGTCTCCCCATGCGATCTGATCATTAATACTACAGACACACTGAACTGTCTCCCCACGTGATCTGATCATTAACACTACAGACACACTGAACTGTCTCCCCACGTGATCTGATCATTAACACTACAGACACACTGAACTGTCTCCCCACGTGATCTGATCATTAACACTACAGACACACTGAACTGTCTCCCCACGTGATCTGATCATTAACACTACAGACACACTGAACTGTCTCCCCACGTGATCTGATCATTAACACTACAGACACACTGCACTGTCTTCCCACGCGATCTGATCTTCGGGGTTCGGTTCGTTATGTAAATGAGGGCTGTTTTGAAGAGATGAAACGGTTCGTGCGCGCGAACAGGTGTAGCCTCGGAGCTAGCTCGCGCACCCGGGGGATGTCGTGTTACAGAATACATCAGGACACCTTCAGTCACGCGACACGGCGCTAGAATGTGTGACTGCACTTTACATGCCGTGCTGTTGTTGTTGTTGTTGTTGTTGTTGTGAGAGAACCCGAGCGCTAACGCTAAACCTGGCTATCACCCAGCTAGCGTCTCGCAGCTAAGCCGAGACACACCGGAAGAGAGAGAGAGAGAGAGACGCGGAGACATGGCGCCTGACATCTCCGTGCTGTCTTTCTGTGCTCCTTCTTCTCCTTCTCCTTACCTTGCATGCTGCTCATGGTGGTGTTGTGCTGGCAGTGGTGGGGCGGTGGGTAGGAGGAGGAGGAGGCGGCGGGGTGGCCGCTTCTCGGAGCGGAGGGCGGCGGAGGTGTCACGGAGCTGCTGTTCGCACTGGGAGTCGCCATCATCGCGCCGAACTCAGCCTCAGCCACCACCACCTCCACCCGGAGCACCGCCGGGCTGCAGTGCGGAGACACGCACCGGGCCGCGTCCCCAATCACAGCACACCGCCCACCGAGTGTGCACTACCGAGTGTGCACTACCGAGACTACATTACATTATAGAGACTACATTACACCATAGAGACTACACTACACTATAGAGACTACATTACACCATAGAGACTACACTACACTATAGAGACTACATTACACTATAGAGACTACACTACACTATAGAGACTACATTACACTATAGAGACTACATTACACTATAGAGACTACACTACACTATAGAGACTACATTACACCATAGAGACTACATTACACTATAGAGACTACATTACACTATAGAGACTACACTACACTATAGAGACTACACTACACTATAGAGACTACACTACACCATAGACACTACACTACACTATAGAGACTACATTACACTATAGAGACTACACTACACTATAGAGACTACATTACACCATAGAGACTACATTACACCATAGAGACTACATTACACTATAGAGACTACACTACACTATAGAGACTACACTACACTATAGAGACTACACTACACCATAGACACTACACTACACTATAGAGACTACATTACACTATAGAGACTACATTACACCATAGAGACTACATTACACTATAGAGACTACACTACACTATAGAGACTACACTACACTATAGAGACTACACTACACCATAGACACTACACTACACTATAGAGACTACATTACACTATAGAGACTACACTACACTATAGAGACTACACTACACTATAGAGACTACATTACACTATAGAGACTACACTACACTATAGAGACTACACTACACCATAGAGACTACATTACACTATAGAGACTACACTACACTATAGAGACTACACTATAGAGACTACATTACATTATAGAGACTACATTACACTATAGAGACTACACTACACTATAGAGACTACACTACACTATAGAGACTACATTACATTATAGAGACTACACTACACTATAGAGACTACATTACGCTATAGAGACTACACTAAACTATAGAGACTACATTACATTATAGAGACTACATTACACTATAGAGACTGCATTACACTATAGAGACTACATTACACTATAGAGACTACATTACATTATAGAGACTACATTACACTATAGAGACTACACTACACTATAGAGACTACATTACACTATAGAGACTACACTACACTATAGAGACTACATTACACTATAGAGACTACACTACACTATAGAGACTATATTACACTATAGAGACTACATTACACTATAGAGACTACACTACACTATAGAGACTACATTACACTATAGAGACTACACTACACTATAGAGACTACATTACATTATAGAGACTACATTACACCATAGAGACTGCATTATAGAGACTACATTACACTATAGAGACTGCATTATAGAGACTACACTACACTATAGAGACTACACTACACTATAGAGACTAAATTACACCATAGAGACTACACTACACTATAGAGACTACACTACACTATAGAGACTACATTACACTATAGAGACTACATTACACTATAGAGACTACACTACACTATAGAGACTACACTAAACTATAGAGACTACATTACACTATAGAGACTGCATTATAGAGACTACATTACACTATAGAGACTACACTACACTATAGAGACTACATTACACTATAGAGACTACACTAAACTATAGAGACTACATTACACTATAGAGACTACACTACACTATAGAGACTACATTACACTATAGAGACTGCATTATAGAGACTACATTACACTATAGAGACTACACTACACTATAGAGACTACACTAAACTATAGAGACTACATTACACTATAGAGACTACACTACACTATAGAGACTACATTACACTATAGAGACTACACTATAGAGACTACACTATAGAGACTACATTACACTATAGAGACTACATTACACTATAGAGACTACACTACACTATAGAGACTACACTACACTATAGGGACTACATTACACTATAGAGACTACACTACACTATAGAGACTACACTACACTATAGAGACTACACTATAGAGACTGCATTACACTATAGAGACTACACTACACTATAGAGACTACATTACACTATAGAGACTACACTACACTATAGAGACTACATTACACTATAGAGACTACACTAAACTATAGAGACTACATTACACTATAGAGACTACACTACACTATAGAGACTACATTACACTATAGAGACTACATTACACTATAGAGACTACACTACACTATAGAGACTACACTACACTATAGAGACTACATTACACTATAGAGACTACACTACACTATAGAGACTACACTAAACTATAGAGACTACATTACACTATAGAGACTACATTACGCTATAGAGACTACACTAAACTATAGAGACTACATTACACTATAGAGACTACACTATAGAGACTACACTACACTATAGAGACTACATTACACTATAGAGACTACATTACATTATAGAGACTACACTACACTATAGAGACTACACTATAGAGACTGCATTATAGAGACTACACTTCACTATAGAGACTACACTATAGAGACTACATTACACTATAGAGACTACACTTCACTATAGAGACTACACTATAGAGACTACACTACACTATAGAGACTACACTATAGAGACTACACTACAGAGACTACATTACACTATAGAGACTACACTACACTATAGAGACTACACTATAGAGACTACACTACACTATAGAGACTACACTATAGAGACTGCATTATAGAGACTACACTTCACTATAGAGACTACACTATAGAGACGACACTACACTATAGAGACTACACTTCACTATAGAGACTACACTATAGAGACTACACTACACTATAGAGACTACACTATAATATAGAGACTACACTACACTATAGAGACTACACTATAGAGACTGCATTATAGAAACTACACTATAATATAGAGACTAACTACACTATAAAGACTACACTATAGAGACTGCATTATAGAGATTACACTACACTATGGAGACTACACTACACTATAGAGACTACACTACACTATAGAGACTACACTATAAAGACTGCATTATAGAGACTACACTATAATATAGAGACTACACTACACTATAAAGACTACACTATAGAGACTGCATTATAGAGATTACACTACACTATAGAGACTACACTACACTATAGAGACTACATTACACTATAGAGACTACACTAAACTATAGAGACTACACTAAACTATAGAGACTACATTACACTATAGAGACTACATTACACTATAGAGACTACATTACACTATAGAGACTACATTACACTATAGAGACTACACTAAACTATAGAGACTACATTACACTATAGAGACTACACTAAACTATAGAGACTACATTACATTATAGAGACTACATTACACTATAGAGACTACATTACACTATAGAGACTACACTACACTATGGAGACTACACTAAACTATAGAGACTACATTACACTATAGAGACTACACTACACTATAGAGACTACATTACACTATAGAGACTACATTACACTATAGAGACTACACTACACTATAGAGACTACACTATAAAGACTGCATTATAGAGACTACACTATAATATAGAGACTACACTACACTATAAAGACTACACTATAGAGACTGCATTATAGAGATTACACTACACTATAGAGACTACACTACACTATAGAGACTGCATTATAGAGACTACACTACACTCTAGAGACTACACTATAGAGACACAATGAACACAAATAGTAAGAATGTAAATAAAATAAATAAATAATACATCAAAATAAAAAATACTTACAATGCAAAACACATGGTATGTAAACATTTGATTTAATATTTAATCATAATGCATAAAGTGTCAATGTTAAACAAACAAATCTAATCATAAATAGATAATTAAAAAAATAATATTCTTAATTAAGAATAGATTCAAATAAAAATAGTTTGAAATTGACTTCTGTCTACTGTGATGGACTGGCACCCTGTCCAGGGTGTAACCCCGCCTTGTGCCCCATGCTCCCTGGGATAGGCTCCAGGTTCCCCGCGACCCTGAAGAAGGAGTAAGCGGTAGAAGATGGTAGATGTCTTATGTCTAACTGTGTTTCTTTAATCTATCTAATTTGTTTTAATTCGGCAGTAACATTGTTAATAACGGGGAACATTCATGTCAAGTTTCATAATAAATAGTTCAAGTATTGTAGACGACAGAATTTTAGCTTTAATTTACCTCACACTAGCAGGTTTTAAAAACGGTAAAGCTCACTGCTCACATCCACTGTTCACACCTTCCCAATACATAATAATAATAATAATAATAATAACAATAATAATAATAATAATAATAATAATAATAATATAATAATAATATAATAATAATAATAATAATAATAATAATAATAATAATAATAATAATAATAATAATAATCAAATCTCCACTAAAAATGAGATTTAATTAACATATCAACGGGATCTGACGATTAATAGATGATAGTAAATGACTAAAATGTGATTTATATTTTATGTATTTATTGTTTTAATGGGATACCGGATATTAACATATCAGATTATAATATAAAAACAAATGAATCCTCACAGTTTCTAGACAAAGGGGAAAAACCACAATGCCTAAAACATCAATCACAAGGTTAATTACAGAAACCGCTGTAGTTTGTAAAGACTACATATCCTACAATTCCAGGGAGGTTATTTCCGGTAAGCACTTCCGGTGCCGCCCTGACTGAAGAGACGCTACGCTCATAGAAAATGATTTATAAATCTCGAAATACAATTCTAACGTTCTTAATAGTTCTGAAAGGAAGTTTAAATGGAAAAATCACCCCGAATGAAATAAAAGTGTGAATCGTCGGCTTTGCTTTGTAATTAGAGTTTATATTGATAGCGCCGGGGTCCCGTGTCTATTCTGGTATTTACGGTTAAACTCACAGGTTCATGAACTTCGCTTTAAACTACATGTTCCTGACTGGTGGAGAATTTGCTCTGAGGATTTTCTGAGATTTCTATACATTTATATAGATATAGATATATATTAGATGGATTCTGTGAAATGGCGAATGAGAAGATGCACTTTAATCTGACTTTGTGGAGAATTTGTAACTTTATAATGTCTGGGTTTTTCTCTTTAGCTGCTTATGTTCAGGCAAGTGGACTTAAACTTCTCCACACAACTATATACCGTCTCTCTCTCTCTCTCTCTCTCTCTCTTCTCTCTACTCTCTCTCTCTCTACTCCCTGTCTCTCTCCCTGTCTCTCTCTCTCTCTCTCTCTCTCTAATCTGTCTCTCTCTCTGTCTCTCTCTCTACTCTCTCTCTCTCTACTCCCTGTCTCTCTCTCTGTCTCTCTCTCTCTCTCTCTCTCTCTCTCTCTCTCTCTCCTCTCTGTCTGTCTCTCTCTCTTGATCTTGACTGATGACAAACTGATCTTTATTGTTTTTATGCCTCTAGAAGAAGTGATAGTCCCTGTTCTTTCCCCCAGTCCTCTGATTGAATATGTGTAAAATGTTTTGAGAGAGTTTGAAAATAATTACTTTATACGAGAGATAGATAGATAGATAGATAGATAGATAGATAGATAGATAGATAATGGTGTTTATAGAGGAAACCATTCGAATCACTGTGATGGTTTCTATTGGCCAGTAAGTCACATCGTGTCCAACACTTCTAGAAAAAAAAAAAAAAAAAAATAAAATAAGTTTTGGAATTTTGTTTAATTCTCTAGTTTTAGTGTTTTTTGTTTGTTTGGGGTTTGGGTGTTTATTTGTTTGGTTGTTTTTTTTAGGTGGTGGTGGTTTTTTTTTTTGTTGGTAGGGTTGTTGTTGGTTTTTTTCTTGTTAAAATAAGTCGGCGTGCCTCGCTGTTGTGGTGGGGAATCCTAGTTTTTTTTTTTTTTTTTTTTTTTTTTTTTTTTTTGTTTTTTTTTTTGGTGTTTTTTTTTTTTTAAAGGTTTGTGTTTCTTAATTATTTTTTTTTTATTTGTTGATATAAATTTTTTTTTTTTTTTTTTTTTTTTTTTTTTGGGTAATTTTTCTTCTACGTTGTTCTGTTGTATATCTTGTAGATCTACTACACCCTACATCTGTCCTTTTCCATCCCTCATTTTCACAGGGGCTAACGGCTCATCCCATCAACAGTTCTTTTTTTTTTTTGGGGGGGTGGGGGGGGGGGGGTTTTTTTTGTTTGGTGTTTTTTTTTTTTTTTTTTTTTTTTTTTCCCGTTGTTCTGTCCCTGGCATTTGGGTCTGTTAAATCTTTGGGTTTTGGGCCATGATTTGGTTCACTCCTTGGCTTTTGGATGGTTCAGTGTCTGTGTATTTGGGCCATGGGTTGGTTTGGTGTTTGGCTTTTGAGGCCTCAATTCGTTTTGGTCTAAAAAAATTTTAGGCCTCAGTTCGGATTGCTCCACAGGTTTTTGAGGCCTCAGATTGGTTTGTTCTTCAGATTTTTTTTTTAGGCCTCAGTTCGGTTTGGTCTGCAGGTTTTTGGGGTTCGGTTTGGTCCTCAGGTTTTTGGGGCCTCAGTTCGGTTTGGTCCTCAGGTTTTTGGCCACGGATCATTTCAGTCGTTGGGTTTTGGGCCAGGGTAAGGGTGTATTTGAAAAGAACATTGAACTGGAGGTTTGCTTTTATTTTTATTTGTCTTTCATTAGCAGGAGAAATTATTCATTAATAGTTGAAATTGGGAGAGAAGGGAAGGAAGTGTAAATGATCTAAACTGGTTTCTCCATGAGAAACTTCATGAGTAGAAAACAAATTTCATGCAGTCTCACTGTAAATCTGTGTTCAATTATTACTACAGTAGATTCTCTGTGAGCTCTCTCTTTACACGTGTGATCTTTGTGGTGTAGGTCGGCTACACTATACCTGCAGGCCTGTGCTTCTTAATCAGCTGTCGGCCACAAATAACAGGTAACCATAATAAACTGTCTGATTAAATCGATTAAGAGGTCTGTTCTAGTTACAGGCATTAGCATGATTCCTAAAGAGAACATGAACCCTAGCGTGGTTTCTGCGAGCTCTGGGGTTTTTTTTTTCCAGAGACACTGGCATGGAGGAGAGTCGCTGATCTGCACATGATGATGGCGACAGCGTTTGGTGCTCTGCTGGGCTGGAGTCTGTATAAGCACAGGGTTACACACATCTTCCACCAGGAGGAGGGCAGGTATTTAACACACCTGTGCTCCAGAAACATCGTAACTCCACAAACTTCACGTCGCATCCAGAATTTTTCATTTCTCTTTCATTTTTATTTGTAATTTTTATTTTATTATAAACTATATATATATATTTCTATTTACTGGTTTTAAGTAGCCATATAGTACTTATTCTATACAGGTAATTTCACATTTCATCATAAAAACACGTTATATCAGAACATTCTCTCCTGCTGTTCTCAGGGAGTTTAGTGGCCTGATGCTGATGGTGGTGTGGCTGCTTATGTGTCGACACTCGGGACGGTACAGTCCTCTCTCTCTCTCACACACACACACACACACACACACACACTTCTCATTCTGACACAGAGCCTGTCTGATATCCAGAGAGAGAGAGAGAGAGAGAAATAATCTTAAATGATTATTTAGAATATTAGGATAAATTTAGAATAAGGGTTAATTTACAAAGCGTTCCAATAATTCTGGAGTTGACTGTTAAACTAATAACTGTGAAGGAAGAAAACAGGAATGAAGAATGAAAGAGAAAAAGATAGGATGAAAGGAATAAAAACAAGGAAGGAAAGACAAAACTAAGGGAAGGAGAAAAGGAAAAAGAAGGGAATGAAGGAAGGAAGGCAAATAAGGAAGAAAAACAAGTATGGAAAAAGAAAAGCTCGAAGAAAAATGTGTGGGAGGAACGGAAAAAGAAAGAAAATGAGGGAAAGAATAGAACCTCGATTAGGGAAAGAAATGTAGGAATAAGAGTTTTTGATCGTGCACTGAGATGTTTGGCCCGGAGTCTGAGCATTATGAGTATGTGTTGATGATGATGATGATGATTGTTCCTGACCTGTTCCTGTTCCTTCTCCACAGCAGTGGTGTTGGAGCTCTGAGACTGTGCACTGCCGTGGCCATCACCGCCTTCCCCATCATCACGTGGATCTATTACTACATCCATAAAGAGCTGAGAGCCGACTGGCCCTCACACTGCACCACCACACTGTGACACACCTGCACCGACTCACACACTCGTTCACACTAAACCCTGAGCACGGCGTGTGTACCGAGCGAACCTCGTGTTCCAGTCACGCGTCCATACCGAACCGCACGAGTGACGCTGTGAAGGAAAAGAAGGAATCGGTCTACAATGAAGGAAGTGAATATTCTAGATTTTGTTAAACAACCAAATAAAACATTCCACTCATTCCCTTTTTCTGTCTTTGCCTGACCTGAGGGTTTTATTTTAAATCTAACGTTCTGTAACAGAATTGCTCGTTGTATCGCTACGGAAGGATTTTCGCATCTCACCTCTAGGGGGTATAATGACACTATAGTAATACTACACACGACATTATCTATCATAGCTAATATTCGCCATACTACACTATGATGTACAGGATATGATATGGGGCGCCTGTGGCGCAGGTGGTAGAGCGGGTTGTCCACTAATCGTAGGGTTGGAGGTTCGATTCCCTTGGGCAAGACCCCGAACCTCAAATTGCTCCCGATGGCGAGTTAGCGCCTAGCTCTGCTACCGTTGGTGTGTGAGTGAGTGGGTGAATGAGACACAGTGTACAGTGCTTTGGATAAAAGCGCTATATAAGTGCGCCATTTACCATAATATCTATATTACCTCCATGTAGTGTATGTGTATAAGGACAAACACAGCACTTATACAGCGGGACATTACATTTATCCCATCATACAGCAGAGCAGCTGAGGGTTAAGGGCCTTGCTCAGGGGCCCAGTAGTGGCAGTGCTGGGAGTTAAACTCATCTTAACCCCTGCCCCATTCATTTATGTGCTTGTTTTTTTACGAGCTACAAGACAATAAGATCGCACGTGTGTAACTGAACACTCCTTTCTGACCGGATAAAGATCCCGGAAGCACTCCGTGTGAGAGCAGAGGAAAAACTGAGTGAGCTTTTTACTCAGGCAGTGTTATCGAGCCCCTCACACGGGGTCCTTCAGAATCGTGCTTTTCAAGATGGCGGCCTCCATCGCGAAGCTTTTAGCACCTTGGACGCCCAGGTAAATAAAGCCTCATTACGCCGCTTTCGACGCGTGTGTCTCGTGCATGTTCTGAGAGCAGATTCCTCGCGCGCGGACCGTGTAGTCCTAGCGAACGCTTCTGTTTAGAAACGAGCGTTTAAGAAACACGTCGTGACCGCTGACGTCACCGCAGCTCTACGAACCGCACGCGCTGTTAGGATCATGTTTATCAGAGTAACAACAGCAGTCGGTCTGGTGATTGCTGGGGTTGTGATGATGTATCTGTGTGTTCAGGGTGTGTCCGGTTCGGTGGACTCGGTATAACCCGTACTACCTAGAACCCGAGCCTCGCAAGGACGTGTACTCCATCCCGGAGTCAGAGCTCAGTCCTGAGCAGAAGGAGCAGAAGGAGCTGAAAACCCTGAGACCCATCAAAGCGGCCAGGAACACTGCCACCAGCTCGCAGTTCGACGATCCATTGATCAGGTCATCCGCTGCGTAAGACTTTACTCCGTTTCACTGTACTGCTTCGGGTTCTAATATCGGTTCTTGTTGCCCAACAGCAAGTTCGTCAACATGATCATGCAAGACGGCGACAAGGTCCTGGCACGAGGAATCATGACACAGGTACGTGACCGGACGAGCCGTTTCCACTCGCTCGATACACCAGGGAAGGTTCTTCCGGACCGACGGCTCTTTCGTGTGCGTTTCGTCCTCAGACTCTGGAGGCGATGAAGAGGAGGCAGGTGGAGAAGTACCACCGCTCTCCGCCAGCCGAGAAGGAGGCGATCGAGTGTAACCCGTACGCCATCTTCCACCAGGCCATCGAGAACTGCAAACCCATCATCGGCCTGGCCAGCATTCAGAAAGGCGGCAGGAACTACCAGGTGAGTCAAAGACATGAACCTTGCTCACGGTGATCCGTAATGTACAGAACTGCGCCGTGCTACGTTTTTTTATTTTTTACAGATGGCTGTGTGAGCTTCTGTTGTTGAAAATGTCCTGTAATTTCATTTTGAGCCAGAGGGTCACTTGGAGAAATCATCAGGGAGTCGCTTAGAGAATTCACTGGGAGTCACTTAGAGAATTCACCGGGAGTCATTGAGGGAGTCGCTTAGAGAATTCACTGGGAGTCATTGAGGGAGTCGCTTAGAGAATTCACTGGGAGTCGCTTGGAGAATTTACTGGGAGTCACTTCGAGAATTCACCGGGAGTCATTGAGGGAGTCGCTTAGAGAATTCACTGGGAGTCATTGAGGGAATCGCTTAGAGAATTCACCGGGAGTCATTGAGGGAGTCGCTTAGAGAATTCACTGGGAGTCATTGAGGGAGTCGCTTAGAGAATTCACTGGGAGTCATTGAGGGAGTCGCTTAGAGAATTCACTGGGAGTCATTGAGGGAGTTGCTTGGAGAATTCACTGGGAGTCATTGAGGGAGTCGCTTAGAGACATGGTTTGGACAGTTGTTCAGAATCGCTTAGAAAGATAATTGGGATTCGCTCAGTGAGTTGCTTAGAGAGATTATCAGGAATCACTTAGAGTTCTGGAGTTGTTCAGTGAGTCATTCTAGGACTTAATAATTTGAGGATTTCATGAGGTTACTTGGATCGTTTTGTATCTACGCTCTAACCATCCACCATCTCCCAGGTTCCTGTTCCTCTAACGGATAAGCGTCGCCGTTTCTTGGCCATGAAGTGGATGATCACGGAGTGCAGAGACAACAAACACCGGCGCACACACATGTACGAGAAACTCTCACAGGAGCTCCTCGCTGCTTTCAACAACGAGGGCAGCGTCATTAAACGCAAACACGACTTGCACAAGATGGCTGAAGCCAACCGGGCGTACGCGCACTACCGCTGGTGGTAACAAGCGAGCGGCTTTCAGGGTTCTTCTCCTCCTCACACACCCACCCTGCGTTTCAGTAGTGATTAGGACAGGATTGGAACACAGCCTTGGACTGGTTATGTTGTCCCCGGTGTTTCACAGTTACACAGGAGCATCAGAAGCTGTGTGATCTAGCATCTTAAATTAACCTGAGATACAATACGAACGTATTTGGACTTCACGAGATTGAATCTACGACTCTTCAGTCATTCTGATCCCTGTTTAATGTAATAATGTGAACATATATATGCAAATGGAACATCTGGTTTTCTATTATAACAGTTAATAAATTATTAAAAACCTTTTTTTTGGTCTCTTTTTTCCTTCATGAGAAGAAGAGTTTCACACGAAGAGTTTCCGTGATTTTTGTTCTTTAAAGAGCGAGATGAAGGTGATGTTGATTTGGACGAAACGGTCTGAGAACTATGAAGAAACTGGAAGTGAGACTTAAATAGTCTCTGAAAGAGAAAAGAATTCCAAAAAAGTCAGAAACTTCAAGTTTGCGTAGATCTTTATTGGAGTTTAAAGGCAAATCCTAGACCTTTTGGTAAAAAAGGAACATCTTAGCTAGTGAAAGACATTATGATTACGGTTGATGATCTCACCAGACTGTATTTAAATCGCGACTCCATCTTTTCTCATGGGTCAGCGTTTTTCCAGACTAAACTTTCAATCATGTGATATTTTGTGTAAAAAGTCTCTTTCCTATATAAATAACGTATTTTAACATCACTACATAAAGTAGGATTTATGTATCTGATGTTTTAGGTCATATTTGTGCAGAAATATAGAAAATTCTAAAGGCTACACAAACTTTCAAGCACCACTGTAGCAAGAGCAAAAAGTGCCATGTAATCCCCTCCCCCCAATATACAGCATCTTTTTCGTTACGTTGGCACTGTGCTGGAGATCCTGCTTGACTACAAAGTTTAAAGCCTTTTAATCAGAATATCGTCTCTGCTTTGGTCTGATTGTTGCTGATAATAACGAACTCTCAAATGTTTACATACACCAGCGTTGTAGTCAAGGGACTTACCATCAGCTCGAAGTCAAGTATAAGGCAACATTCATGAGGATATTCTGTCCAAAGTCCTAGGGCTGCTCCTCAAAAGTACAAAATCCCTAATTTGCTATTCAATTCAAGGGCACATCAAGCCCAAAGTGCCTACGCTACTGCTGCTCAAAAGTCAGGTCCAAGTCAAGGCAAAGTCCTTACGCTGTTACTCAGACTGACTTCAAAGTCCCAAGACACCAAAGTCAAGCCCCCTAGTTTGCTACTCAAATCGAGTCCAAGTCATGGTCAAAGTCCTGAGGCTTCTACTCAAATCGAGTCCAAGTCAAGTCCAAAGTCCAGAGCTCGAGTATGACATCGCTGAGACACACTGCATATCCTTTATGCGTCAAGTCATGAATTCATCTTTAGATCCCTAGAGAACATCAATCCTAAATCCCTCTACTGAAACCTTGTAGATGTTCAGCCCCTTTCACTCTTCCATTCCCACGCTGTTCAGCACTCAGAATGACAAACCTGAGTTCGGAGGCTTTGAACGAAGCCCAGAAATAAACTCGTAGAAGGCACTTGCTCATTTCCTGCGTTTTTACCCACGTAGAATAAACAAGTCGGGTCCAAAGAGACATTTCTAAACGGCCTGGAGGAATGAACAGCGCGTGTTCTCCTGCTTGCTGCTGGTCGGAAGAGGCGTCAGTCCGTGAGTCGGTCAGTCAGTCGTGCACTTCACTGTAGTAGTACTTCTGCGCCGTGTCGCTGAGGCTCCAGTCCCCGGCACGGAACTCGAGGATTTCGAGCAGGAGGAGGCGAGTGAGCGAGCTGAGGCCATCGCGCAGCAGGAAGCCATCACGCAGCAGGAAGAAGAGCTCGTCCATGCGCTCGGTGTTCACCTTGTCCAGCTGATCACCGATACGATGCAGCTGCAGCACCAGGCAGTCCACCTGATTTACAATACATCACAGCATATATCGTCACGCACTAAATTCAATCAGGAAGCGCTAAGACGGTACGGAATGGGAGGAAGACAGGTGAAACAGAGGATTGTGGGTAAACAGACCTCCTCTTCGTTTTTGAGTGCGTCTGGTTGGGCGAGTCTCATCAGACAGTCATACAGCGGGTGAACCAGAGCCATCATCGGCAGGTTATTCACCTACACAACAAACACACACTTAGCATGTAACAGACAAGACCCTGTTTAGTAAACAAATACGTTTTTAAAAAAGACGTTAATTAAAATAAAACACATGCTTCACCTTGAGGTAGTCGAAGATGTTGCAGATGAACGAGACGTAACACACCCACTCCCGAATGGACCTCTTCCTCATCTCCTCTCGGCTCTTGAACTCCTGTTGCAGCCGGTTCAAGAGGTGACTGCGAAACACACTACTGTTGTTGTTCTGCTTCGCCTCTGCCTGCAGGGGGCGACAGCAACGTGACACGTGCGTAACAAAACACCTACTACTACAACGAAGTTTTGCGATTACGATGTAGACGTTAAACATACAATCCCCACTCTATTTTGTGTATGGCAATTTAACTAATAATGACCATGTGGATGGAGCTATGCATCTTTAACAATCACTGATCATCACATTATACTTCCTTACTTCATTTCGTTCATCACTTATATTTACTTTCATGCAAGTCATGCTCATTTAGGAATCAGCACTATTCTATTTACCTGGACGATCGTGAAACACATGCGTCCGGCCTCTTTGCTGAACACCTGATCCTTCAAAGACTGGTCAACAATGATGTTACACACCGCCTCCAAATCCACCAGTCCTGGATCTGTCAGACCATATTAAAAATAAAACGTCATGAGAATGCTGTAAAAACAATTTGAATTTGGGTGTTAGCTACATTAGCGAAGTCCATTAGCTAGTCTGTGTTCTATAGCACTAACCTTTAAGAGCCGTTTTAAGCAGTTTCTGTGTTTCCGGGTCGAAGGAATGGATCTTGTATTCTTCTTTGGACGAGTCCTCCATTGTGTTCAGTGTCTGAGCACCAGCACTGGGACACACATTTAAAATACAACACCGAAGGTGCGAACGAACCATCACTTTAAGTGCACTATAACTGTGTTTGTTAAAGTATGGCGATCGTTATGTTCAGCAAGCTACAGTCGTCTATAATAACGCTTTGGGATGTAGTGTGAACTTTACTGATCCATAGAGATCTATAGTCATGTAAAGAAAAAACAACAGTGATGTGCAATGTCCTATAGTGATGTACATTGATCCATGGTAATACATAGTGATATTCAACAGTATTCTGTGCATAGTGTACTACAGGGATGTCCACTGACCTATAGGGATATACTGTACAGTGTTCTATAGTGATCTACAGCAATGTACAATGTTCTATAATTACGTATAGTGATCTATATTGATGCACATTAATTCACAATATAATTCATGATGTATACCAATTCACAACTGGTGTTCCACTGGGGTCAGTTCTGGGTCCACTGCTCTTTCCTATCTACACTACATCTCTGGGGCAGGTGATTGATTCTCATGGCTTCTCATACCACTGCTATGCTGACGACACCCAGTCCTATTTGTACTTCCAGCTTGACGATCCATCAGTCTCTGCACGTATCTCTGCTTGCCTGTCGGACATCTCGGTCTGGATGAGGGAACACCACCTTAAGCTCAACCTGAGCTTCTCGTCATCCAAGCCTGTCGCTCAATCAACCACACCCTCACTGTACAGCTCGGCTCAACCACACTTAAGCCAACCAATGGGGTGATTCTCGATGAAAACGTGAACTTTACACACCACATCTCAACAATTGCACTGTCCTGTAGGTTCATCCTGTACAACATCAAGAAAATCAGACCCTACCTCACCGAACAGGCTACACAGATACTAGCCCAGGTGCTTGTTATCTCAAAACTGGACTATAGCAACGCACTACTCTCGGGCCTCCCAGCCAGCTCCATCAAACACAATCCATCCATCCATCTTCTACTGGTTATTCCTTCTTCAGGGTCGCGGGGAACCTGGAGCCTATCGGGCACAAGGCAGGGTACACCCTGGACAGGGTGCCAGTCCATCACAGGGCACAATCACATACACACTCACACACCCATTCATACACTATGGACAATTTAGACACGCCAATCAACCTACCATGCATGTCTTTGGGGTCTTTCGAGTCTTCCTCAACTGGGAAGTACCCGGAGGAAACCCCCGCAGCACGGGGGGAGAAGATGCAAACTCCGCACACACATGGCCCCGGCGGGAATCAAACCCCGGACCCTGGAGGTGTGAGACGAACCACTAAGCCACCGTGCACCCACTCCATCAAACACCTTCAGATGATTCAGAACGCTGCAGAGCGCCTCGTCTTTAACCAGCCCAAGAGAACCCATGTCACACCTCTCTTCAACTCCCTCCACTAGCTTCCTGTAGTCACCCACATCAAATTCAAGGCCTTGATGCTCAGCTACAAGACCTTGTCTCCTACCTCAACTCTTAGGTTCCCTCACGCAATCTGCAATCAATCAACGCAGAATCGCAGAATCAATCACTATCTTCAAGAAACAGCTAAAGACCCACCTCTTCCGTGAACACCTAATCAACCCATAAAAAAAATCTGGTATAAAATGATCTATACCAACGTACAGTGATCTATTGTGGTGTGCAGTGATGTATAGTGATCTATACTAATGTCCAGTGATCTACAGTGGTGTGCAGTGATGTATAGTGATCTATACCAATGTACAGTGATCTATAGTGGTGTGCAGTGATGTATAGTGATCTATAGTGGTGTGCAGTGATGTATAGTGATCTATAGTGGTGTGCAGTGATCTATAGTGGTGTGCAGTGATGTATAGTGATCTATTGTGGTGTGCAGTGATGTATAGTGATCTATACCAATGTACAGTGATCTATAGTGGTGTGCAGTGATCTATACCAATGTACAGTGATCGATAGTGGTGTGCAGTGATGTATAGTGATCTATACCAATGTACAGTGATCTATAGTGGTGTGCAGTGATGTATAGTGATCTATACCAATGTACAGTGATCTATAGTGGTGTGCAGTGATCTATACCAATGTACAGTGATCGATAGTGGTGTGCAGTGATGTATAGTGATCTATACCAATGTACAGTGATCTATAGTGGTGTGCAGTGATGTATAGTGATCTATAGTGGTGTGCAGTGATGTACAGTGATCTATAGTGGTGTGCAGTGATGTACAGTGATCTACAGTGGTGTGCAGTGATGTATAGTGATCTATATGAATGTACAGTGATCTATAGTGGTGTGCAGTGATGTATAGTGATCTATAGTGGTGTGCAGAGATGTATAGTGATATATAATGCTGTGCAGTGATGTATAGTGATCTATAGTGGTGTGCAGTGATGTATAGTGGTGTGCAGTGATGTATAGTGATCTATAGTGGTGTGCAGTGATGTATAGTGGTGTGCAGTGATGTATAGTGATCTATAGTGGTGTGCAGTGATGTACAGTGATCTATAGTGGTGTGCAGTGATGTATAGTGGTGTGCAGTGATGTATAGTGATCTATAGTGGTGTGCAGTGATGTATAGTGGTGTGCAGTGATGTATAGTGATCTAAAGTGGTGTGCAGTGATGTACAGTGATCTATAGTGGTGTGCAGTGATGTATAGTGGTGTGCAGTGATGTATAGTGATCTATAGTGGTGTGCAGTGATGTACAGTGATCTATAGTGGTGTGCAGTGATGTATAGTGGTGTGCAGTGATGTATAGTGATCTATAGTGGTGTGCAGTGATGTATAGTGGTGTGCAGTGATGTATAGTGATCTATAGTGGTGTGCAGTGATGTACAGTGATCTATAGTGGTGTGCAGTGATGTATAGTGATCTATAGTGGTGTGCAGTGATGTACAGTGATCTATAGTGGTGTGCAGTGATGTATAGTGATCTATACGAATGTACAGTGATCTATAGTGGTGTGCAGTGATGTATAGTGATCTATAGTGGTGTGCAGAGATGTATAGTGATATATAATGCTGTGCAGTGATGTATAGTGATCTATAGTGGTGTGCAGTGATGTATAGTGATCTATACCAATGTACAGTGATCTATAGTGGTGTTATCAGACTGATACTGATATCAGACTGATAACAGACACTGATATCAGATTTCATACTGGGAATTTATCACTCCATATCAGTGCAGAATCTTAGTAGCATTTGTGCTGCATCCATCAACTGAGCTTTCTGTACTGACAGTTCAGAGATGTGTACTATCTAATGCTGAAACGGTAGGAGGGGATAGAGATGTGTATGGGAGGGAGAGAGAGAGAGAGAGAGAGAGAGAGAGAGAGAGCAGGAGATTTAACTAGCCAATGCTGAAACTGTAGGAGGCGACAGAGATGTCATCACTACATGGAGCTACAGCGAGGATTAAAGTCTTTTAACACAGGCGAGTTTAACACAGAGCTGCGTTCACTAAGCCCAGTGAACACTTCACTAAAGGCGTGTCTCAGACAGAACACACCGATCTCCCACACTGCCGTGTCTGGTTGTTAATATTCCAGCCTGCCACGTTGCACTGAGAGACTTGAACTTGTAAGCACTGTCCTAAAATCCAAACCAACTAATGCTCCTGGAAGTTTCCACCCAGAGCCATCTCCTTCCAGACCACTGATCCAGTCTATAACACACTGCTGATGAGCGCTCTCTCTCTCTCTCTCTCTCTCACACACACACACACACTCCAGTTCTGGGGATCTGCTCTGGTGCTTTCGACTTCAAACACGCCTGCACTTGTTTTACTTTTAATTTTAGACTTGAGGTTTTAAACACACACGAAATAAGAACACAGACAACTACTTACTCAGTGGTCAGTCAAAGTGAAACATACCCCGAGCCCTGAGGTTCTACTTCCTACTTACCGGATTACTGAGGTTGTGTTCCAATCCGATCATTGGGCCCTAACTAGGGTTCCTACTTCCTGTCCGCCATTCATTCCAAACAGTAACGTTTCAAAGACATATACATAACAAACACACAAATAAAACATATATATATATATATATATAACACCAAAAAACCTAAATGGCAAAAATATTAAAGGTCAAACAAACAAACAAACAAATATATATAAAAATACATTTATCAGAAAGCTTTATGTTGTAACTCGGCCCTTTGGTTAGCAACAAGCTAACCAGCTATGATTAGTGAATAAGAGGTTTTTACTTTCTCCCAAGTTTTGACGTGTTTTAAAGGCGAACACGACTATAAACGCATTTCAGTGATTAGTGAAGTGATACTGTGATACTGATGAACCGGGAGCGGCCATCTTGTCGTGACGTCACATCGTCCTTTTCCTACAGGAACTCCATGTCGCCCAGTGGAGCAGGCCCGGTTTGATAGAAATATATATTAAAATAACATCTGGATTCTCTATAGTTTGTTCATCGGCATAAATGGAATCCGATATCGTTCCTCTCTTGGGTGTCCGTCGTCTCATAGCGACATACACCGAGAGGAACGTTTACATCGAGGGAGAAATAAAGTGCGGAACTCTCGTTCGTAATGTTGAGGCGTGTGACATATTTCTATATTCATATAAATGAATTGTGCTTATTGTAACACATGTCTATATTCAAACTGCAGTGGATTATTGGGTTGTTCTATAGCAGAGGAAAAACACACTACACCACGTATTTCCTCTCAGGGGCTGAACTTTACACTTTACAACTTTACACTTTTCCAGGACACTTTGCCTTTGTTAAAACAAAAACAAAACACCCAATCAAACCCATTACATGAATTCTAATGGTTAACACTAGGAATACCATTAAAAAATAATAAACAGTTGTGTGTTTTTTGCCATAATTTATTAGCATTAATGGTTCGTATTGGTTTCCACTAGACAAAAACATGCCACAAATAGAACCCAACACATTATCAGTAGAGACCCCCAACGACCATTATAGTTTCCATTAAAACCCAGTACAATTCCCATTAAAACCATTAGAATTTCTGTATTGTTTTTTTTTTTTTGGGGGGTTTGAGCAGGGATCTGCACTCACTATTTATCATGTAACCCAACACTTATTTTGGTTAGCTACAGACATTTTCATTATTTGCCAGAAAATAAGGCAGACGTAGGCAGCAAACATCAAGCAAAAAATGCTAAACAATGACAATAAAGGCTCTTATAAAATTTATATATATATATATATATATATATATATATATATATATATATATATATATATATATATATATATATATATATATATAATACACATACACACACACACACACACACACACAATATATACAAATATACACACACACATTTTAGCTTTGGTCTACTATTAATATTCCCTTTTGTTCATGTATTTACGGTAGGCCCATTACTCTTATAGTTCCGCTAATGTGAGGTGATGTAACACTACACATCCATTAGAAATCTTGCTGCATAAATGAGCATTATTATGAAGTAAACGGAACAAACATCAAACTAGACTAGCCAGTGTTCTGAAAAGTTCTAGCTAACGTAGCAGAGCACAGAACACAGTAAGGCTAAACGGAGACGAGAAGGTTGAATGACACCACAGCGGCATGGAGTAAACGGCTTTTATTCTTTTGGTTAAAAAAAAAATAATAATAATAATATTTTGAGAAAATAACTTAAAAAAAACCCCACACTCCACAGTAAGAAGTAACACACAGAAGTTTTTCTTTTTTTTTTTTTTTTTTTACACCAGACAGAAGCGATGGATACATTCAGAAAATAATGCGCAGTGGTTATTATGTGAACCGTGTAGACGTGTGGCTCCAATCAGTTCTATTGAACACGTACAAAGTTGTCTTTGTGGATGCTTTAAACAATCACCACTTCCTCTACTCAGCTAACATCATGTGACAAGTGTATTATTAATTAGCGAGCCGATAACGACTAACGACTCGGGAAACAAAACGTAACCTGGAGCACAAAACAACAACAAAACCTCCCCCCACAAATGACCTA
Source organism: Ameiurus melas (assembly GCA_012411365.1). NCBI lineage: Eukaryota > Metazoa > Chordata > Actinopteri > Siluriformes > Ictaluridae > Ameiurus > Ameiurus melas. Next base: position 27,728,033 of record CM022765.1, read on the forward strand.
AAACAAGCAAGAAACCTCTCCCACCGCTTAAATAAATATTAAAAGCCGTAGGCACTTGTTAGCGTACAGAGATGATCGAGACTTGGCGATCACGTTAAACACAAACGTCGGGTTACGGTTTCAGGGTTTGAAACAAATGAGGTACTCCATCTGTGCGTTTCAAGCAAACATGCGATCTGACCCTCGTTTACAGTGCAAAGAGTCAACGCCGTTCAACAGTGCATCTTTAAACCCCGCCCACTCTTACATATTTATACCGTCGACCGGATACCAGATGTGTAGCGATATCGGACGACCTGTACAATGACGGATCTTTAACGAATTCCTCAAATTAGCAAGCACATAGCTAAATACTGTGAGAAGAAGACCAGATAGTGAGCACGCTAACTAATTAGCAAAGAAGGCATCCACACAGAAACTAGTCGTAGAAATAATGTAGAGTTGTGGCGAAATTTCTCAATATGACGTTCAGTTCAGTCTTCTATAAAACAACATATCTGAGGTAAATGTTCACGTTCCGGATAATTTTGAGTAATTTCTCTGATGTTGCTGCGCCTTCCTGTTAACCCGCTAGCTAAATCAGCTCGTTTCGCTTCAATTATAGTAAAGAGTCTTTCAGCACAAGTTTCCTAGCAATGGTCTTCTCTCAGATTTAACCACTCACGAAACAGTGCGTGTATCGTCATGGAAACAATTTACAACCGAACACGCGATGAGATACGAACAGCCAAGTGCGCGTTTTAAAGCTAGCGTCCTGAGATCAGTAAATGTTTTGGAAATAAGAAGACTAGCTCAGCACTAATAATCCTGATTGTCTTCCTGTTTCCTGTAGAAGCCGAGTCCAGCTTTTCTCCCTCGCCCTGTTCCGCTCAGCAGCTTCGCCTCAGGTTGGAGATGGTAGTGGAGAAAAACTCGTAGAAGAAGAAGGTGAGGCCGGTGGACATGGCCGCCTTTATCAGGCTGGGAGAAAGACCCTTAAAGAAGGCGGCTAGTCCTTCCTCTCGAGCGATGCACACTGCGCAGTCCACGAATCCACGGTACGACCGGACCTACGCACAAAACACACGCGTCCGGCGTTGAGACTACTCTTGTGGTCAGTTGGCATCGGAGAACATCAGAAACCTTGTATTTGTGCTAGCATAACAGTACGTGTTGAGGTGTAAATCTCTGTCTGTCCGTGTTTCAGTGTAACGTGCCTCACCTGTCCGAAGTGCGCTCTGGCCTCCTCGAACCCGCCCACCTGCAGCCTCTTTTTGAACAGGTCAAACGGGTAGGTGAGGGTTTTACTGATGACTCCGGCAATGCTGCCACTCAGCAGACTCTGCAGTCCTCCTGTAGAGAGCAGGACACGCCTCCTTCACTTTTAATTCACGTCATGCAAAATACTGCTTTCTGATTGGCTGCCGTAAGGATGCCGTCGTTTCTAAAACAGTGTCTCTAATACAGTATAACCATGATGGAACATTTCAAGCCCCACCCCCTGCCACTGTAAATCGTAGCTCCACCCCTGCTACTGTAAACCATAGCTCCACCCTGTCACTATAAATCCTAGCTCCACCCTCTGTCACTGTAAATCGTAGCTCCGCCCCATCAACACAAATGGCCACCTCTCTAAGAGCTTGACTTCTAGACTTTTTGTAAATGTATTTTAACAGATTTTTTCGTTTATCAAGCTCATCGTCACACAAGTAACGTGTATGTATGGCGTGTACACACTCAGTGACCTTTAGACGTCTTGCCATCACGCTCCAGCAGTTTCTTGAGGACGTTGTAGCTGAAGAACTGGAGGCCGGCATAGGGGAACACGGCCACCAGTGTGGGGATGAGGCCTCTGTAGAAGGTGAGCACCCCGTCCTGGATGTACATGGTCCTCACAGCGTGACGGAGGTTCCTGTAAACCTGCTCACAGGGAGAACACGTCCATGATTAGTGGACATTAGTTAGTGTGTGTGTGTGTGTGTGTGCGCATGCGGTACCTTGGGTTCTCCCTGAGCAGCGAAGCGTGTGCGGAGTGTGTCGAGCGGCTGGCAGGCCACAGTAGCAGAACACGCAGCCATTCCCCCACACAGGAAGTGAACTCCGGCCGCCTGACTATTATAGGACGTGTTTTTATGGATGAGCTCAGTGAGCTCCTGGAAACTTGCAAACTGTACACACACACACAGAACAGTAACGAGAAGATCAAAGAGCTGCAGCTTCACTTAACATAAACAACGACTTAACAGTACAGTGCAAATGTTTGTACACCCCAGGTACCCCTGACCATCACACACACATATGTGCTTGTTGAACTTCTCGTTACAGATTTGTTCCTCTTTGCTGTTATAACGCGCTCCACTCTTCTGGGAAGGCTTTTCATTAGATTTTGGGGGCGTGGCTGTGGGGATTAGTGATCATTCAGTTATAAGAGCGTTAGTAAGGTTGAGGTCAGATGCTGATGTGAGGAGGCTCCGGTTCATCCCAAAGGTGTTCAGTGGAGTTGAGGTCAGGGCTCTGTGCAGGACACTCCAGTTGGTCCACCTTCTAATACATTCATCCTCTGGTTACAGTGAAAACGCCACAACAAACACTCAACCGCTCGCTCTTGAGAGATCACACTAACGCGAGTGTCCGACAGACAGGGAGTGCAAACTTTCCCCCTCGACTGTCTGGCAGTAATGGATGGAATGTCGAACTAACTATAGGTGTGTAGATGCTCAGGTCGTCACACTTCACTTCACGTTTCGGCGTTCGTTCACCTGCACGGCTCCGTAACAGACAGAGAGCATCTGAGCGGCGACGTGGCCTTTCCAGAACGCAGACGGTCCCTCCTCTCCCAGAATGCAACGGCACGCCTGCATTATGCTGCTGTACTTCCCCTCGGGCCTGGAGGATGAGACGCGCTCCACCTGCAGCTACACACACACACACACACTTTATTAATAACTTTATTTACACTGCCTAGGCACATGTCATATAACGCTATAATCTGTCCCTAATAACAATATGATCAAATATCGTGATATATTGTATCAAAGGTGATTTTAAATGAATATCCATAGACAGTCAGGTTCTCCTGAGGGAAAAAAAACAACAACTATCTAACGAATTTATCTCCAACGCAGCGGTGCTGTTACCTGGAAGCGGATCTTGAGCACGTCCATTGGGCTGATGATGGCGCGGGTCACGAGGCCTGCTGCTGAGCCGGCCAGGGCCGCGTCCTCCGGGGAGAGGGCGGTGCTGCCTGGGTCAAACCCAACCATCACGACTCGACTTGGCCTGCTCTCACACACACACACACACACACACAAGCATGAGTGGAGTTTATTAATAACAGCTTCATACAACACCGACACAGATATTTACTGGGGAATGTGGCGTCACCTTCATCAAGGACGTTTACAGAGACGTGCAGGAAGTATTGGTGTGGTGCAGTAACAATACTACTGATACAACTGATACACCATCACCACCACCAACAACAACAAAAACAACAACAGCAACAATAATAATAAGAGAACAGCATGTCCTTTCCTACAATAATAAACTAGAAAGTGTAAATAGTATAAAGTAAAAAATATATATATATATATAATAGAAAATAACCTCTGATTATATATATATATATATATATATATATATATATATATATATATATATATATATATATATATAATTTAAGGATTGGTGAGGACGTTTACTCTTGATTTTTCTTCATCTGCATCTCTCACACACTCTCACACACACACACACTAACCTTTATTTGTGCCCTGTGAGAGGATCAGAGTGTATCCCGGGGCCAGTTCAGGTGTTTACAGTCACATTACCGGCACATGAGCTCAGCTCGCTCTCTCACATTTCTCTCCTGATGCGCCGCCATGTTGGAGACCGGGAAGCACGTCCGCTGCGAAGAAAAGTTATTGTCCACACCCGCATTCCGAGATGCTCCGCCCACTGTGCTCTGATTGGACAATATGCCATGCCTACGACTGCGCCTTTTTTTTCCAGAGGCGTTGGCCAATGAGGAATCAGCGGATTGGACAGTTGGTGTTACCGTGGCAACCACGGAGCACAGCGGAAGTGTCTCCGGTTTTTATTTTTAAATCGAAGTAAATTGAAATGAAAGAGTTAAATAGATTTTTTTTTTAAAAAGGTTAAGTAAAAAAAGATCATCACGAAATAAAAACATCTGGTAAAAAAAAAGGTGTGGAAAAACATCGTGCAAAAATTATGAATAGTTTATTTGTATTGTTAAGAAAACAATATTAAGTAAAATGCATTTTTTAAAACCATACTTGTGACTATAGTTTATTTTGGAATGATATCATTTTCTTCGTATTGGTTCTGGACTCTTCTAACTACTTCAGTCTCTAAACTGCCCCGGCCAAACCTGGCACAGGAAGTGACGTCGGTCTGAATACGGGCG
>CM022765.1:27754937-27834937 GCA_012411365.1 Ameiurus melas
CTCATATACCTGTCCATCTACCTGTCTCTCTCTCTGCTCATCTACCTGTTCCTCTACCTGTCTGTGTCTCCCTCTCTCTGCTCATCTACCTGTCTCTCTCTCTGCTCATCTACCTGTCTCTCTCTCTGCTCATCTACCTGTTCCTCTACCTGTCTGTCTCTCTCTCTGCTCATCTACCTGTCTCTCTCTCTCTGCTCATCTTCCTGTCTGTCTCTCTCTCTGCTCATCTACCTGTCTCTCTCTCTCTGCTCATCTTCCTGTCTGTCTCTCTCTCTGCTCATCTACCTGTTCCTCTACCTGTCTCTCTCACTCTCTCTGCTCATCTTCCTGTCTGTCTCTCTCTCTCTGCTCATCTACCTGTTCCTCTACCTGTCTCTCTCTCTCTCTGCTCATCTCCCTGTCTGTCTCTCTCTCTCTCTGCTCATCTACCTGTCCATCTACCTGTCTCTCTCTCTGCTCATCTACCTGTTCCTCTACCCGTCTGTCTCTCTCTCTGCTCATCTCCCTGTCCATCTACCTGTCTGTCTCTCTCTGCTCATCTACCTGCCTGTACATCTGTGTGTATCCATCCATCTGCCTGTGTAAGTGTCTGATTTCCTGCCTTTGTCCAAGTGTCTCTCGCCATCTGTTTGAGCAGTCTGTGTGTGTGTGTGTGTGTGTGTGTGTGTGTGTACCTTGACGTAGTCAGCGTGCCCGGGACAGTCAGTGTGAGCATAGTGCCTGTTAGCGGTTGTGTACTCCACATGTGAGGCGTTGATTGTGATTCCTCTGGCTTTCTCCTCGGGAGCGTTATCAATGTCCTCATACTTCTTATAGCGCGCTCCACCAGCCTCGGCCAGCACTGACACACACACACACACACACACACACACACACACACTAAATAAAGGTATCCTCAGCTACAGCACAGTTATAGTGTCACCCCTGTGTGTGTGTGTGTGTGTGTTACCTTTGGTGATGGCGGCGGTGAGCGTGGTCTTCCCGTGGTCCACGTGACCGATGGTCCCGATGTTCACGTGAGGTTTGTCGCGGGAGAACACCCTCTTCGCCTCCGCGGCGAAATTCCTCCGACTGAGAGGGACTGCACACTGAGACACAACGAGCGGGTGATTACCTCCGTTCATCTCTCCTGATCACTCATCAATCATTTTCACTACCACCGTACACATACTACAACCAGAACCCACGCAGATTAACCCGGAGACCGCAGATCAATCGGATGTAGTGCTCGATGTCCTTCGGGGAACTCACCAGTTTGTAGGAGCTGTGCAGGAGACTCGGGGAGGAGAGCTGCAGCGCTGAAGAACACCAAGAGAACAGAACATGAACCCCATCCTCTCACTTACACAACACTCGTGTACATCGTTCCCAGCAAAGAAAAACGCCACGGTGGAAAAGACGAAGCAGGGATATGCAAATGAGTTCATTTACATATTCACATCTGCATATTTATCCACTGTTCCAGATGTGCAGCGTGTGTGTGTGTGTGTGTGTACTCAGGATCACTTAAACCCGGTCTGCTGAACCCACAGTGATCTCAGTCCCCTCACCACTACATGGATGGGGCTTGACCTTGCGTTACCAGCGCGAGCCTCCGGAAACGCATAACCACGTGACGTCATTCCCCCCGTGCACGAGACTAAACCCCGTTAAACCCACCGCCCGGCTTTATCTCCTCCACACCGCGCGAGCGTTAAACACGCCGCACAGGTACAGTCACGAACACGAACTGTCCAACTTACCGGAGAGGCACGCACGGATACCCACGAGCGCCGCCATGTTGGATCGCGTACTGAAAGACACACTCTGCGCATGCGCGGATAAGAACCACGACGTCATCAACACGCGACGCGTCAGACACGGGCAGAAAAGAGCGCTGTTTATACCCACGAGTCTAACAGCTGCTAATCCCAATGAAAGGTCCTGCTGATTCCCCAAGTACACTGAAAAGAAGTAAATAAAGCTCTTAGAACATACCAGATATTAAATAAGATTATAAAGTCATCCGTGATTCACAATCCATGGTTTAGATGAGCCCCTCCCCCCCACTGATTAAAAAACAAAAGATAAAACATATATGATGACTTGTATTATCTGTTTTTGTATATCAGTGATCCAAGTCCTCCGCATAGAACCTGTTGTCGTTAGTTAATGCTAACAACTAAGTGTAAAAATGCAGGAATGGACTGAGTTTCAGTCGTTAGCCGCAAAATATTCAATAAAGGGCGAAAAAGAAGATTGTTTGTTTAGTTATTTATTGAGAGCCATGCATGTGCAATCAAACATAACCAGGCATGACCGGTGTGGAATGGGGGTAAAACACACACACACACACACACACACACACACACACACACATATATATATATATATATACACATAGCCCATTAAACCGTTCTATAATTCACATTGCTTTCAGTTAAAAAAAAATATAAAGGTTCAAGTAAATAATAAAATCTTTATTAATCAGAGAATCTTGTTTTTGTTATCTGATGTGTTTCAGTTCCATTTAAAAAATGAGCCCTCCCAACAAGAGGCGTGTGTTTGTGTGTGTGTGTGTGTGTGTGTGTGTGTGTGTAACGTGAATTTCTCATAGTTACGTCCCAGTTCAATTTCAGCTCACTTTCACAGTATCTCTGCCCTAGGTATTTTAACTTTTTCTTTTACTATGTCAGTGGCGCCCTCTGCTGTCACATGTTAATATTCCACACAATTCACATAATTACATGTGAAGAACTTATCAGCGTGAAGATCTTATTCGGATAATTGTTCACTGTAAATCATTCACAGTTGCCGATATGAGTCATTTAACTCGATCTTCCATTGAATTAAATTACTCGGTGATTAAATTACAGACTTCATACTTTCCACCAGGGATTATTTATTTTACATTTCAGATCATGCTTCCAGATCATCCAGAATTGTGGACAGGGAATTAGACCATTTAGGAAAAGGTCTATTTTTACACTATACTCTTCTTGATGTCTCACTGGAATGGCAAAAATAACTAATGTTATTGACCAATCAAGCTTGAGTTTTTTTTTTTTTTTTTTTTACGTATAATGTTAGCTCAATGTAGAAGGATTTTGTTGATGTTTTTGATTACATGCAATGAAAGATTCCTTGTGTCTTTTGAGAGCCTCTGAAGCAAGATACTACAGTGAGGTTATACCAGGTGTTACAGCTGTACCCATCCCACCCGTGATTTCTTACCACCTTACAAGAGCTAAATGCACACAGCTACACAGAAACACCAGGCCACAGTTCAATGCGTTCATTTAGAGGAATTAACATTAACTTTAAGGTGACCAAGTAGTCTGCGGTGTGTATCCACAGATTCTAAATATACAGGTCCATGTCTTCATGAGTAAATAAATACATGAATAAATAAATAAATGATAAAGTGCAATATGGCATATATTCGTAAGTTCGTTGTACACACAAATGTTTACATTTTAAAGCTAACTAAAGACATTAAACATTTTCACAGTCACACCTAGTTTCGTAATGCCTTGAGATCTCAGACTGATGCCTATGTTAAATCCTCCCATGACTAACGGTCTGGATTTCCGGATTTCTAGAAGATCCTCATTTAACGTCGAACACAGTACACTTTCCTCTGATCCAGCCGTGGAGATCTGAACCAAGCAGGACAACCTCCAGTTGTATCCACTCTAAACCCGATTCAGAGTGCATGTGAACGGATAGTGGGTGAGTGTTACCCGGTTCTGTCACACTTCCTTGTTTTCTTTGTATTTTTCCGAGCCATTGTTCTTTGTGGAGTTCTCACGAACTGAATCGTGACACTTTTCTGACACGCGTTATGCCTGGATGATCCTTTACTTTTGTTTTCTTACATCTGCTGAAAATACTGATTTTTATATAAGAGAATAAAAATAAAACAGCGCACACTTTATATGGAGTCTTCTGGGACACCCATGTCTGGCAGGACCACGTCGGTTGTGTCTTCATCAGCGGATGTTGGTGGACGTCCACCTCTCGGTTGGCCCGCAACACGTTCAGTCTTTCAATTTGTTTATATGTTTTTATTTTTATTTATTTATATATATATATATATATATATAGAGAGAGAGAGAGAGAGAGAGAGAGAGAGAGAGAGAGAGCTGTGAAAAATGGTCTTTATTGTTGAACCTTTTGAGCTTTAAACTGTAAAATGATTCTGTCTGAGTCACTCAGTGAGTCGAGTATGTAAGATGATTTTTCTTACTCGGTGCTGTCTGCAGTGAGGAGGTGTGTGTGTGTGTGTGTGTGTGTGGGGGTTGGTGGGGGTGTGGATGGCGTTGTGATGCTCTCGAGGGTATGTCGGGATTCCCTGGAAGTGTGTGGGGGTTTCCCGTGACGCGCACAGGCGGAAGAGCGTCCTTTTATATCCCTCCCCCGTCGCCTGAGTAATGGAATTCTCCCGACTAGCTCCCCAATCGCCGGCCGGTGTTGTGCCAGTCCTTCCAGCTGATGCTGTGTCTGGCGCGAGACTGTCCGCTTCGTGCCAGCGCGGCAGTCGGGTAAGGAACCACTTTCTTATCATGCACGCCTGCTGTCGGCCCTGAGTTCCCACAGTACTGTGTCCCATAACCCTATATTCCCCAGAGAAACATCACGCCCACCCTGAGTTCCCACAGTACTGTGTCCCATAACCCTATATTCCCCAGAGAAACATCACGCCCACCCTGAGTTCAGTACTGTGTCCCATAACCCTATATTCCCCAGAGAAACATCACGCCCACCCTGAGTTCAGTACTGTGTCCCATAACCCTATATTCCCCAGAGAAACATCACGCCCACCCTGAGGTCCCACAGTATTGTGTTCCATAACCCTATATTCCCCAGAGAAACATCACGCCCACCCTGAGGTCCCACAGTATTGTGTCCCATAACCCTATATTCCCCAGAGAAACATCACACTCACCCTGAGGTCCCACAGTATTGTGTCCCATAACCCTATATTCCCCAGAGAAACAGCGCGCCAACCCTGAGTTCCCACAGTATTGTGTCCCATAACCCTACATTCCCCAGAGAAACAGTGTGCCAACCCTGAGTTCCCACAGTATTGTGTCCCATAACCCTATATTCCTCAGAGAAACAGCATGTCAACCCTGAGTTCCCACAGTATTGTGTCCCATAACCCTATATTCCCCAGAGAAACATCACGCCCACCCTGAGTTCCCACAGTATTGTGTCCCATAACCCTATATTCCCCAGAGAAACAGCACATAAACCCTGAGTTCCCACAGTATTGTGTCCCATACCCCTATATTCCCCAGAGAAACAGCACATTAACCCTGAGTTCCCAGGCCAAAATCAACATTTTAATTGTAACATTTTTAGGCCTTGAAACAACTTATAATAATGTATTTGTGTAATATTACACTGAAAATGAAGCAGTTCAGTGTTTTTACTAAACTTAGAGCACAATTCTTAACTAGAGAAATGATGGAAAATGCTCGCTAAAATCCTTCTACTCATTTACCATATGAGCATCAGCGTGGTCATTGCCTTTGAATAAATTCAAGTAAATAATAACTAAATAAATGCATTTTAGTACTAAAAGTCAAGTTTTTAGTGATAATCAGACCAGCAGGTAGTGTTTTCATGAATACACAGAAATGGTCAGGTTATGACTCCAAACCCCTGCAGTGTCAGTCGCACTGGTTGATGCTGAAGATGAAGACGGATCAGGGTCTGAATCAGGAGAGTTTGGGTCACTATCGGTTTCGGTTTCAACATCGCCTGAACTTTCACTGCGGTCACTATCTAGAATCCTCGCTCTCACCTGTGTAACTGTGTAGGTCTTGGAACACGATTAGCTTTTTCGCTTTGGCATTTTTAGTTCACTTCTACTATTACACCAACATTCACGCTTGGATCAGCTTCATCTTAATGAGGGTGTAATAACGTAATCACGTTGTGACGTCATCAAACTTTCGGGTCAAAAAATAATAATTAAATAAGTAAGGAATCATAGCAGAGTAATGCCGGTACACCGGCCTCACGGGGATAACGTTTACACTGTAAATCCGCTATATCGGCCTTACGGGAATTTGACATAGACGACCAAGCCGGTATTTTGTCCTTACGGGAATAGATGAAAGACAGGTAAGCCGGTTTTTCGGCCATACGAGGTAAGAGGGTTAATATGGCGAAACTTAAAAGTGCTTCATCAGGCGGTGCTAAACCTAAGATTAATGCACTGTCTGCCCATGATTATGCTGCTTTCACTCCTGATCCTTCTGATGCTCCGATGAACATTTCTACACAGAATCCAAGGAGACTTTTGGAGTTGAACCCCAGCAAAATTTATTTTCCCCACTAGAGAAGGAAGGAAAGTGCCCTTTCAGAGGTATCCAATGTAAGGGTCCACTCACTGATCCAATGACGGAAAGCAATTACGTGGTAGGATTCCCACGTGTTTCTGTCTTTTCAAAGCGATTTGAATACATTTAGATTATTAAATTTGTCATTCCAGTTCTGTTTGACTCTCTGCTAAATAAAATCTGGCTCCAATTAGAAAAACATTTGTTTACAACAATGTTGTATTGGTTGTTTGTATTTTGATACTTTTGATCTTTTACATTTGATTACTTCTAGTTTATTCTATACTTTAAATTGTGCTCATTCATTCGGATTCCATGTCGCTCAGAGGCTCGCGCCAGCTGTGTACGCGGATCTCGCAGCCACCAACTTGCCAGTCTTGGTCATTAGCCAGAGGTAATTGAGTAATACTATTTAGATGGTTGCTCATGTTTGCCCTTTCCTAAGTAGTACTTTATATATTCCCCTTAGATATTAACACTTAATAAATTGTAATTATGTTACTATAATTAATTATAATATTAATTATATGTTTGTTGGGTTCAGGACTCTTTGGTATCTTGGGTCACGTGGGCCGGGAATCAAACTGCCAACCCTACGATTAGTGGACACCCCGCTATACCACTTGAGCCAGAGATAGACAAATATTATCTGAGTAAAATTAGCTGTATATAATCATGCCATAGTTTCCTATATACACATTAACTAGAGAAATATTACAATAACCAGAGGTTTAGACTTGGTCCATCAACTATAGGTTGTCCTAAACGGGTATTTCCTATTGAGCCTGTACACTCGAAGTACACTTAACTTAATTCCAAGTTGTTAGCCTGGACTCGAAAATCTCAGTTGGCACACCCCAATGCTCCAACTAAACCTGGATTTTAGCCTGTACTAACCTGGTTGCAGATTTGTGGTAACAATGAGTTAATGTAATCTAATAGAGACAATTTTAGAATTAGTAAGAATGTAATAAAGTTTAAGAATTTATTTAACCAGGTATGAACACATCAAAATCCAATACTACTATTAATAATAAGAAGAAAGTATTACATTCAGCATTACGTTACGATTCGAGTGTTAGTTGTCGTGAGAGTCCTTTTTCCTCAGAGAGCAGTTCTCTCCAGGTTGAGACATCTTACCACCAGTCTTACAATATTTTATTGCTTATAAAGTATAGAAAGCAGACTGACTGCCAGTGTCACTATTTGCACTTTTTCATTGATTTTTCTTTTCTTTTCAGTATTTAAAAATGAACAACTTTGTTAATTCTGACCTGGAACACAAGAAAAGCTAAAAGATGGGGCTGAAGTCAGAAAAATCCATTTCCACAATGAAAAATTCTTTATGCACATTTGATGTACATTACGTCTTGTGGATGAATCACAACAATAAACAGTTATAAAGTGCAGCGTATTGTTCATTGATAAACAAAAAAAATTTCATCATTCTAACCCAGGGGGCATCCTTACCAGATGCCTGAACCACCTCAACTGGCTCCTTTCAATGCAAAGGAGCAGCGGCTCTACTCAGAGTTCCTCTCCGAGAGCCAAGCTTCTCACCCTATCTCTAAAGGAGAAGCCAACCATCCTCCTAAGAAAGCCCTTTTTGGCCGCTTGTACCTTCATGCCCATAAGTGAGGGTAGGAACGAAAATTGCCCAGTAGATTGAGAGCTTTGCCTTCCGGCTCAGCTCTCTTTTCGTAACAACGGTGTGGTAAGGTGATACCACAATACCGCTCCCGCTGCTCAGATTCTCCGGCCAATCTCCCGCTCCAATGTCTCCTCACTCGTGTACAAGACTCGAGGTACTTGAACTTCTTCACTTGGGTTAAGTACTCATTCCCTACCCAGAGTAGGCACTCCATCAGTTTCCTGCTGAGAACCAGGGCCTCAGATTTAGAGGTGCTAATCCTCATCCCAGCTGCTTCACACTCGGCTGCAAACCGATCCAGTGAGTGCTGAAGGTCATGGACTGATGATGCCATCAGGACCACATCATCTGCAAAAAGCAGAGATGAGATCATCAGGCCACCAAACCGCAATCCCTCCCCACCACGACTACGCCTCGATATTCTGTCCATGAATATCACTAACAGGATTGGTGAAAAAGCGCAGAGACCAACCCCTACCTGGAACGAGTCCAACTTTTTGCCCAGAATCTGGACACAGCTCTTGCTTTGGGCATACAGCGATTGCATAGCCCTAAGAAGGGAACTCCTCACCCCATACTCCCTCAGCACCTCCCACAGTAAACCCCTGGGGACCCAGTCATACGCCTTCTCCAGATTCACAAAACATATGTAGTGCATACTCCCAGGCCCCCTCCAAGATCCTTGTAAGGGTAAAGAGCTGGTCCATTGTTCCACAACCAGGACAGAATCTGCCTTGTTCCTCTTTAATCCGAGGTTCCACTATTGGCCGGAAACTCTGTTCCAGCACCCTAGAATAGACTTTACCAGGGAGGATGAGAAGTGTGATAACCCTACAGTGAGGGGAAAAAAGTATTTGATCCCCTGCTGATTTTGTATGTTTGCCCACTAACAAAGAAATGATCGGTCTATAATTTTAATGGTAGGTTTATTTGAACAGTGAGAGACAAAATAACAAAAAAAAATCCAGAAAAACATGTCAAAAATTTTATTAATTGATTTGAATTTTAATGAGGGAAATAAGTATTTGACCCCTTTGCAAAACATGACTTAGTACTTGGTGGCAAAACCCTTGTTGGCAATCAGAGGTCAGACATTTCTTGTAGTTGGCCACCAGGTTTGCACACATCTCAGGAGGGATCGTGTCCCACTCCTCTTTGCAAGTTCTTTCTCCAAGTCATTAAGGTTTCGAGGCTGACTTTTGCAACTCGAACCTTCAGCTCCCTCCACAGATTCTCTATGGGATTAAGGTCTGGAGACCTGCTAGGCCACTCCAGGACCTTAATGTGCTTCTTCTTGAGCCACTCCTCTGTTGCCTTGGCCATGTGTTGAGTCATTGTCATGCTGGAATACCCATCCACGACCCATTTTCAATGCCCTGGCCGAGGGAAGGAGGTTCTCACCCAAGATTAATTATAGACTGATCATTTCTTTGACAGTGGGAAAATGTACAAAATCAGCAGGGGATCAAATGCTCCATGTTTGACGGTGGGGATGGTGTTCTTGGGGTCATAGGCAGCATTCCTCCTCCTCCAAACTCGGCGAGTTGATGCCAAAGAGCTCCATTTTGGTGCTGCAGGATTTCAGTCCTTCATGGCATAGTGTGTTATCAATTGTTTTCTTTTATTAAAAATTTTAATTTCTGCTGAACACTTCTGCTGAACACTTCTGCTGAACACTTCTACCTTCTGATGAACATTTCTGCTGAACTGCTAAGCCTAAATCTAAATCGCCTTTTCTGTTCTGTCCTCCCCACGATTTCCCAAAAATAAAAACAAATTGAGCAACAGCAGTAAATATTCAGATTTTTTTTCTTTTTATACAAAGGAAAACAAAATTGAACCCACAACCCACCCCTCCGGCTCAGTGACAACTGTCACTGGTTATAAAGATATTATAAAATTCAACAACAGGCACCAACCTTTAAGTGGGTAGTGTCTGTAACTCCATAAAGTATTCAATAAAGGGATGCCATTTATGAAAAAACGTATCTGTACAACCATTTATCGTATATCTTATTTTCTCGAGTTTCAGAAAAAAAACATCACGTCCTTTATCCACTGAGAGATAGATGGGTATTTAGCAGACTTCCAATGTAACAGTAGGGAACGTCTTGCTATAAGGGATGTGAAGGCAATAAAATCCTTTTGTATCGAGCTCAAAGGAATTGAAGCTTGAGGGATCCCAAACATTGCAATCAATGGACAAGGCTTTAAATCTACCCTGAGAATAGTGGACATGATGGTAAAAAAAAGCCAGACCAAAAACCATGGAGTTCAGGGCAGAAGAAAAACATATGGCCAAGATGATGGAGAGCCATGGCATTTATCACACTTGTCCTCTACATCCGGATACATCACAGACAATCTTGACTTGGACAGGTGGACTCTATTTAAAACTTTGAACTGTATAAGTCCAAGACGAGCACAAGAAGTGGTAGTCTGTACCCTCCCTATAGCATGTTCCCAACACTCCTCACTTATTTGTACTCCTAATTCCGTTTCCCACGCATTCCTAATTTTATTACCTGACCCACTACCTTGCGTCAAAATAAAATCATAAATCTTAGAAATCATTCCTCTCTGATACGGGTTATTTGAAAACAGGTCTTCCCAAGCCTGTTCTGAAGGAGCAGAAGGGAAATCAGGAAAACATCTAGAAACGAAATTCCGTATTTGAAAGTACCGAAAAGAAATGCGTCAAGGGGAGATCGTAAGTGGATGCCAAATTGGCAAATCTATCAAACACACCATCAGAATACAAATTTCTAACTTGTTTAATACCCTTGTCATACCACACTGAAAATGAGGAGTCCATACACAATGGGGGAAATAGATGGTTGTTCACTAAAGGACACACAGTGGATGCACCTACAAATATAAATTGTTGTCTAAATTGATACCAAGTCCTAAGTGTGCTGAGGACAACAGGGTTATCAGTATATTGGGAAAGTTTTGTAGGTAAAGAGGAGTAAAGTAGAGCAGATAAAAAGGATTCACTACAAGAAGATAATTCCAATTTAGACCAAGAAGATCCAGGAGGTTGAACCCAGTAACAAAGAAAAATAAATAAAGAAAGAAAAAATATATAATAATAATGGTAATAAATAATAATAATAAAATAAATAAAAAGCTAAATAAATAACCAAAGAACACTACACTGTAGGTGATGCGGTTCACTCCGGTATTAAGAGTTTAATGTATTCTGCTGCTTCCTCTGCTGAAATAAAGTCCTTCTGGACACCGTTATATGTAATGCGAAGCCGAGCCGGGTGAAGTATTCCATAGCGAGCTCCCTCAATATCACGAAGTTGACGCCGAACCTCGTTACACGCGGCCCGGGCCCGAGCTATCTTGACTGCGTAGTCAGGGAAAACGGAGATGGTCAGATCCCTCACTTTAATCTGCTGGCGCTCTCTCGCACGGCATAAAATATCAACACAGTCACTGTAATAATGGAATCTGCACACAATAGCTCGTGGTCGTTCACCAGACTTCGGCTGAAGGGTCCGGTGGCACCGGTCCAAAACCGGCTCCTTCCCAGACCAAACGCCTCCTTTAACAAGGCCGCTACAGCAGCAGTTGTACAGGTGTCAGCGCCCTCTGGAACTCCGACTATCCTAACGTTATTGCGCCGTGACCTCGACTCCAGATCCTCATATTTATTCTCTAATTGAGTCACGGTCGCAGTGAGAAACTCGATAGTAGTCTTCATATGAACTAAATCAACGGTGCAACCGGAGAGAGTGTGCTCCATTATCCCCCACAGTACCTTTCAATGTTGATATGGTGGCCTCGGTAGCGACTTTATCACTAGCCTGCTGTGTTTTCATGACCTGCAGGTCATGCTGGATAGTAGACAGCGCATCCCTGAGAGTCTTCTGTTGATTCCCATGGCGAGTCTCCTGGTGCTTCAGATGCTCCTGAAACTCCTGGAACTCATTCCTAAAATCAGCGATGTCCTTCCTCAGTACAGCCAGCAACTCAAGCCTGAATGCGGCGAAGTCAGAGCCACCACTCAGGGACGCGGATGCGGGTTCACAGGGGGAAGGGAGCGCGGCTACGGATTCATGAGGAGAAGGAGGCGCGGCTGCAGATTCATGGAGGGAGGGAGACACGGCTGCGGATTCACGACGAGAAGGAGATGCGCTCGCGGTGCGCTCTGTAGACCTCAGTTTTGTCTGAATGCTACCACCGGTTTTCGAGTTCTTCCCCGACATCTTTAACGAACCACCGAGTTAAAAGTACAAATAAGGAAATGAAGTAGAAGTCAAAATAAACTAATTATATATATATATATATATATATATATATATATATATATATATATATATATATATATATATATAATATTACCAAAGAAAGTGCTAATTAATTACAATTTTTGATCGAAATCAGCAGGAGACTCAAACTTCACATCCTACTCCATCGAACACCGAATTCGAACCACCAATTGTTTTCTTGGTGACTATGGTCCCAGCTGCCTTGAGATCATTGACAAGATCCTCCCGTGTAGTTCTGGGCTGATTCCTCACTGTTCTCATGATCATTGCAACTCCACGAGGTGAGATCTTGCATGGAGCCCCAGGCCGAGGGAGATTGACAGTTCTTTTGTGTTTCTTCCATTTGCGAATAATCGCACCAACTGTTGTCACCTTCGCACCAAGCTGCTTGGCAATGGTCTTGTAGCCCATTCCAGATTGTGTAGGTCTACAATCTTGTCCCTGACATCCTTGGAGAGCTCTTTGGGCTTGGCCATGGTGTAGAGTTTGGAATCTGATTGATTGCTTCTGTGGGCAGGAAAGTGGAGATAAAAGGAAAATAAGAAAGAAAATACAAGGATACTTCCCTAACTACCTAAGCCAAAAACAGAGACAAAAGGACCCTCTCCCAAAAGAAGTGGCAGCCACAACCCTACTGCTGGTGAACCAATTTAATCATATATACAATAGTGAAGAATATACATAAACATATATAGGGATAACCAAACTCTAAGTCAAAAACCAGGCAAGAGTCAAAACCAGAACAGCAGTCAGAATATAGAATTTGATAAACACAAGGGCAAGTAACACAAACCAAACAATCTCCTAACAAGAAATCACACAATTATGTGGTTATAACCAGCTCTAACATACCACACCATTCTCACTCCTCTTCAAATCGTGTTGTCAATTAGTGATCCTATCTGGGGAGGCGGGAGCAAGGCAGGCTTAGGGCAGGCTGGAAACTCTGGGAGGGAGTTCGGACCTGCACACAAAATATGGCATAGTACACAGAAAAAAACTTCCCATACCCAAGATTAGCGGGTTGTAACAAAACATATTAAAAAAACCCCACTACCTGAGTAATCAAATTTCTACTCAATTATGATATGGGGTTGAATGTCAGGTAAAGGACCAGGGGAGACCTCAACAGCCTGTGTGTGTGTGTTGTGTGTATTTGTAAAATATTTAATATTGATAATAGTAAGCGAGCATTAAATCTTCCATCAGTTGAGGCATGTTTAGTTTCTCATTTCCGGTGCTTGATCTTGTCCCTAGTTTCTCGTTCTGTGCTTTGACTTTCCTCGTTTATGCCCGTTCGCCTGACCATGCCTGTTTTTTCCCCACGTTAGGGATTTGTCTACCTGTCTCTAATAAATAAAAGCTTAAACTGCACTTGCATATGTAACCGTGCTATCCTCTAAATATGAGCTAACACTGTGCCAGGTTCGTAAAAAGCCAAGTGGTTTAAATTGAACCCATACAAGGAAGGATGATACCAGATAAGTTGTAACAATATAACCTTTACTTACAGTTCTTTTCAAACAACATTTGAAAGAAAATTATGTACAAAGGAAAAATAAAAAATGGGTCCTTTAAAGTAAATGAGTCTTTTTGATCTCCTCCCCTTTTGAGGTTGGTAAAGTCTAAATTTGTGATCACGTTCTGGATTAATCAATCTACTGTCAACATATTTGTCAACTGTTCTGTGACAGTTTCCCTGTTTAAGAGGAAGGTTGGCACTTTTGGGTGGAAAATGTGTACCAGCTCAGGCAGCCGATACTGTCCTACCACCAGGGAGGTATACTCGCGGAGTTGATCGACGTCTCTTCAAGATCACACTGGGAGACTTGCCATTGATAGAAAGGGATCTTCCAAGTAGTTCTCTCTGTTCACCAGACTTCAAGTAGTTCTCACTCTGTTCATAAGACTTGAGATAGTTCTTGGGACCTGCCCAGTTTTATGTTTGCATACAGGTTTTCATCTTTTTAGAATGATATTCCATGTATCTATATGTTGTACAACAATCATACTAAAGCATAACAATCATGTAACATTAAGCATCACATACTTCATAATACTCAATAATCACATGTTTAAGCCTATTTATCACACTTCATTTCAAACTTCAAATCTCAATTCAATATCTAGATATATCTACAGTAATCAGCATATAACATGTAGTATCTTATATTATTTTCAATAATAGCTGATGATAAATCAACCAGAATTGTATCAGGCTACTCTTCTCCTGTATTAGGGAATGTAGGCAGTATAGGCTCTACTTGAGTTAAGTTACAACACATACTGTAGTTGAAATGCTAATACTCTAATTAGAGTACCCTTAACATAACAATGTTCTCACAGCAGAATTTAAAAATTAATGTTTCACAATTTCACACCCAACATCAAGGTAAAATCATCACAGGAAACTATACAACTCTCTCTCTCTCTCTCTCTCTCTCTATATATATATATACATACACACACACATATATACACACATTTTTTTTTACTTTCCCTCCAATAGGAATGCTATATAGTTCACTTAGATATCCCCTAAAACACAGAAATGAACAAGGGGCTGCTGTGCTCAGGTCACTTAAATATCAGCTTACTATTTCAGTAGTTATTTGAGATTAAACCCTTGTATCACGGTCAGTAATTGATTTCCACAGCGCGAGCCGTGAACATCCCTTAACTCAATACACACAGGTAGCAGCATTAGCATCATGCAGTTTACTAGCTTACAGAGACAATACAGATGCAAACGGGGATTTCTCCAAACATCCCAGTTGCTCCTCCTTATCCTGTCTTCTGTAGTGGTTCGTTAGCTTGCTAATTCGTGCACTTTTATCACTTTGTTCACTTTAATTCTATCATTTTCCTCCGGTCGCCAAAATCATGTGCGTCTCCTATTTTCTCACACACGCACGCGCTCTCCACAGGATCACAAAATGGCGTCGTGACCTGTTAATCATGTTCAGCTGGGGGCGGGGCTATCGCTCCTGATTGCCTGATTTTCTTAAAGGGACATTACGCTATTTTAATACAAGTTATTTGAACCCTGTTACATGACAGATATTGTGAAATGTCTGTGCATATTTTAAGGCATTGCCTTAGTTAACCCAACTTATTTGACCAACAGTATGAATTCAGAATGTATTATATTATAATGAATGAAATACTGTACATTTACTAATAGGTGTATTTCTTGTCAGATCAGTGATAGATGGGTTCATGAAGATGAAGAACTGACAGCATCAATATGGCTTCTTCAAATCAGCCTGCAAGATATTATGTCAGCAAGGCTCGTGAAAACCTGGTTGGACGGTTACTAAACCTGCCGCTTATTGTTGAAAAACTTCATCAAAAGAATGTCTTCAATGGCAGTGAGGTTAGTGAAATTGAGGCAGAACCAGAAAAGTACAACAAAACCAGGAAGATACTGGACTGGGTCTTAAACAAGGGTGAAGAGGCCTGCTATAAATTTCTCAGAATACTGGATCGTGAGAGGAAATCAGTCTTGCCAAAGCCGGATTCGTCTGGCCTGACTCCTGATTTACATACATGGATCTGCTTGTTCTCCTTTAGAGATGAGCCTGAAGATGATTATATTGAAGGTAAGAATATATGCACATGAATAACTAATAACACATTTTCTCTGTGTGTATAATAGGGATGTCACGATACCAAAAATCTAGTAGTCGGTACCGATACCACCAAAAATACATGATACTCGATACCAAAGTCGATACCATGGTGTGGTATAAAAATAAAATAAAAAAATTTAATCAAAAACTCTCGTGGAGGACATCCTCCTCTGGCTGATACTGTCAAAAAAAGAGAGAGAGATTTTAGTTATCAAACATTATCTGACAATGAGTGGAAAGCACAGTGGAGGTGCAGCACTCCTAAACACACACACACACACACACACACACACACACACACACACACACACACACACTTATACTCTGAATGCAAGAATTAGTTTAAATTCACTGATTTAGTGGCAGGCCAAAAAGATTTATTAAAAGCATGAACATGTGAATAATTATTAGTGACATTAGGCTACATGTAGCTGACAGGACACGGGCTGAATGGTGATGCATGGTGGACCATTAGGTGGTAGTTTATAACACTGCAATGTGTTAGCATCGTTAACAAATAACTGGCTATTGCTAAGATTACATGGAGCATAACGTTAGCTGGTTTCACGGCTGCAATGCCAGCTGCCTTAAACAAACATAATATAGGACCGGCTTTCACGTGCTTCGCCAAATTCCAGATGTTTCCTCGCTTTGTTTGAAATTAACAATAGCATCGGTTGCACACCGACTTCACAGCATCAGTTATATGTTTGTTGTCATCCACCTCAAATGCAAAGTATGTCCATATTCTTTACCACATTTCCCCTCATTGAGACACAGCGGAGCTAAACTTTTTTTTAGCAGTTTTTACCATGAGCTTGTAGTTGTTGTTCTTCTTGACCACTTGTGGACCGACTAAAACGCTTGTGCATATTTGCTGACTCCATCAGTTCCGGAAAAACTGTAACCTCGGCACCTCCATTACAAACGGTTCCAACGCTACTCCAGAAAAACAAGTACCGTCACATTTTGAGAATGTTGCTACCAACTTGGTACCGAACTGTCAGTTCTCGTGATATCCCTAGTGTATAATACACGATACAAGAAGTATTTTAAAAATTGTGGTAAAGGTTACATCTGCAACCTTAGCTTATATAAAACTCTACCTGTTGTTTTAGGACCTGTGTCATGTCATCAGCTGCAAAAGATTTTGAAGACAAAAACAAGCCAATTTCTATGTGAACAGTGGAGGCGAAGCCAGCAGTCCTATGGAGGAAAAGTACAAGAAAACTTCACCTTTATTCCTCTGGTGTTGGATACAGACAAAGAAACGAATACACCCCATAACAAAATCGTACTCAAGAGCAAGAAATCTAAAAAGCCCCGTTCAAAAAAGATGAGGGCCTACATACCAAGAGACATACAGAGAAAATCCCCTGAAGATTTACTTAATAGCAGGGAGAAAAGTATCCTAATAGTAGGAAAACCTGGAATTGGGAAGACAACAGTTGTTCAACAAATGTTGCATCACTGGGCAGAGAGACATGACCGAAACCTTGACTTCATGTTTTACTTTGATGAAAACACACTGTCAAATACCTCAACTATAGCTAGCTTAGAGCATCTTCTGCTTAGCACAGTTTTAATGTCAAATCCACAACTTAAAGACAATGTTGAAGAAATTTTGCACTATCTTCAAGAATATTCTGAAAGAGTCACTATTGTTTTAGATGGAATCAGAGATTTGCAGGACAACCCGATCATGAAACATGAACTTCTGCCTGAAGCAAAGGTTGTGGCCACATGCAGGCCTGAAGTAGAGTACGAGTTCTCTGACTGGACAACATGTAAAGTCTATGTTCAAGGATTCAGTGAAGAGTCAATTTATGATTTTTTTAGGAAAATGTCAGATAATGATCCAGAGATGGTGGACAGTGTGATAAACAATCCTGCACTCTTCAGTCTCTGCCACGTCCCTATGTATGCTTTTATGGTGGCAGCCTGCATTTCATACTACACTTCTGCAGAAGCACAGAAACGGTGCACAGCTAGTGAGCTGTACGTACGAATTTTTCGTCACTGTCTACAGAGACACGGAAAAATAAAATTGCTGCACTTAGATGGACACATTGAAAACTGCAGACCCATGGTCTTATCTTTAGCAGAGAGTGCTTTCAATGCAACCACGTTAAAAACTATCAACCTGGAGTTTGATTATGATGAGAAAGGCATTGCTGGTGCTTTCTTGAAGACAGTCTCAGTCGTGTCCCCAGCATTTGCCAGAACATTTTGTGCATTTCCTCACAACACAATGCAGGAATTCTTTTCTGCTCTCTGGCTTCAAGAAAAAAAAGAAATAGTTGATGAGGTTCTCCATCTGTGCCAGAATGAAGACAGTAAGCACATGAAATATCTAATTCCTTTCCTCTGTGGACTTCAATCACAAACCAACATTCCTCTTCTGAAGCATCTCTTTCCACTGAACAAGGTCAAGGAAAATACTGATGGTTTTTTTGAGAAAGTCTTAAAGACTTTTTTCTGTGATCAACCAGATGATGAAATTGTTGACGTTGCCTTCATATGTCAGTGTCTATATGAATTTAAGTCGCCTGAAGCCTGCTGCTCATTTCTGGAGAGAATAAACTATCATCTAGATTTGAGTGAAGAACATCTGGACCCTTATGCATGCTGTGCTGTGTCCTATGTAATCAGCCAATCCAGAAACAAACAGGTTCATCTTGATTTGGAGAACAGTGCTGTGTCTCTCTCAGGGCTGAAGACAATTCTCGAACATTCACAACATCTAAGGTATTAATAATTCAATATATATATATAATGTACATCACTATGTTAAATGAAAATTATATAATTTACTTACAGATTGTGTTTTTTGACCCTCAGGGATTTATCAACAACACTCTGTCAGGTGTGGACAATTTCCTTGAAACAAGAGCAGTCAGATTACTTGATACAGCTCCTGCGTTTACTGGGGAATGAGATTCACCTTCTGATGAGCAGTGAGCCAGGTGTGCTTCAGCAAGCTGGAAAAATCATAACCCAGAGCGCAGAACAAACAAATCTCTATCTACACTGTGATAATGACCCACACCAGCTGACACCTGTTCTGTGCGACACAGTGCTTTTGTGGCTGCCACACATCCGCTCTCTCCAGTAAGTAACTCATGCAACAGATATCTGCTAAACCTAATTTCTAAACTGTATGTACAATTAAATCTGCTTAATGCAGCAGTGTCATCCTACCTTCAGGCATGACTGGAGGATGAGTACGATAGTCATCAGCAGGGGGTATAACAGAAATTTAGGTTAGGATCTAACCAAGTTCAGAGTCCAAGTTAGTTACTATGAACTTTGTAAAACTGATTGTTTATGGATTACTGAAGCTAAACTAGTTACAATGGATATAAAAAGTCTACACATTGGTGTTAAAATGTGTCATCATGCTGTTTAGCTTGCTATGTAATAAGTGTACAAAGTGAACAACAATACACAGAGTTACCTGAACGTTAGCTATGTAAAGGGTATTGGAGTTTTCTTTTCTTAATTCTAAAGACAAACTAGTTCTGAATGGATAATTACAATATGGCCACAGCTCAGACGTTAGTTCTATATATCTCTCGTTGCCAAGCTAGCACAACTCAGCGTTATGCTGAGCCTTATATCTCTAAAATCACTTAGTTGTCCTTAGCCCAAATGTAGTGTAAAGGAACGAAATGCTGTGCAACTTTCCTCACTTTCACTCACACTTATAACAGTCTGTCACAGCGTGAGGTTTCACAATGAACTTGGAGGGAAGATATGCAAGTGAATGTAACATTAATGGTGAAAAACTGGAACTGACGTTAGCCTAGCCTACTTCGTGGTTGTGCAAATATCAAAAGTTAATTGATGTTCTTAAGAACAAACCAAGCCATGGTATGATGACTTCTATACTAAGCGAAGGTTACGTACTACAGTGCCTTGCAAAAGTATTCGGCCCCCTTGAACTTTTCAACCTTTTGCCACATTTCAGGCTTCAAACATAAAGATATAAAATTTACATTTTTTGTGAAGAATCACCAACAAGTGGGACACAATTGTGAAGTGGAACAAAATCTATTGGTTATTTTAAACTTTTTTAGCAAATAAAAAACTGAAAAGTGGTGCATGCAAAATTATTCGGCCCCTTTACTTTCAGTGCAGCAAACTCACTCCAGAAGTTCAGCGAGGATCTCTGAATGATCCAATGTTGTCCTAAATGACTGATGGTGATAAATAGAATCCACCTGTGTGTAATCAAGTCTCTGTATAAATGCACCTGCTCTGTGATAGTCTCAGGGTTCTGTTGAAAGCGCAGAAAGCATCATGAAGACCAAGGAACACACCAGGCAGGTCCGTAATACTGTTGTGGAGAAGTTTAAAGCCGGATTTGGATACAAAAAGATTTCCCAAGCTTTAAACATCCCAAGGAGCACTGTGCAAGCGATCATTTTGAAATGGAAGGAGTATCAGACCACTGCAAATCTACCAAGACCTGACCGTCCCTCTAAACTTTCAGCTCAGACAAGGAGAAGACTGATCAGAGATGCAACCAAGAGGCCCATGATCACTCTGGATGAACTGCAGAGAACTACAGCTGAGGTGGGAGAGTCTGTCCATAGGACAACAATCAGTCGTACACTGCACAAATCTGGCCTTTATAGAATGGTTAGAAGAAAGCCATTTCTCAAAGGTATCCATAAAAAGACTCGTCTAAAGTTTGCCACAAGCCACCTGGGAGACACACCAAACGTCACACCAAACGTTGAGAAATGGCATTCTTCTTGCCTAATAAACATTTTTGAGATGGTACAGAAAAGAATGGTTTTAAATATAGTTATGAATTGAAGCCATTTGGATCACTGACAATAGGTTTTCTTTAGCTGTTATGTAAAGTTGAACACACTACCTAGCTTGGTGAGCTTAAGCTCCAGCTGCATTGTTGAGGGTAGCTGCTGGGCACCAAACTGGGCTTCCCCCAACAGCAATTAAGGGGAGTGACACATGCTAGATGATGGGAGTGGTTGCAGCTAAGGAAAAGTGATGGGCTGCAGTAGCATCACAGAGGTTTCAGAGTACAAATGCTGCTAATTGTATAACTTGATTTATGTTGTCAGTCCTGAAATGTGAACAATCAGTTCAAACCCTGATTTAATTCTATTGATTGTTAACTTGTCCAACAGAATTTTAAAAACTATTTTTTTTCTACTAAAATCTGATAATTCCTGATGTGTTGGGAAACAGTGCACCTTGCTGTAGTAGGGAAAGTGAACAAAGGGAATGCAAAAAGGATAAAAAAGGCCAAATATATACTTCCATTCATTGTTATTAAACTGGGCTGTAATGATCACGATTCAATTCCGTTCGTGATACTAGTTTCATGATTCAGTTCAGTTCTCAAAATATTTTGAGCAAAATTTGAAAGAAGAAAAATAATGACTGGAATTTTTTTTATGTCCAAATCATAAACAATGCAAAATGTGCATGTTTGTCTGTATAAAACAAAAAAATGGCTATAAACAGGTTTAATATTGTAAATAGAATGTACAATAGATTCACCATATCATAATATAAATAAATACATTTATAAATTCTCCCCAAAATTTGACTGAATAAATAAAGACTCTGACGCAGTCTCTGATCGACTGAAACATAATGAGCTCCGTTACAGAGCCCGAGGCATCAGTTTCACCATGAATACAGCTCCAAAGTCTATCTCCTGATCAATGGTGCAGACTCTCCAGTAAAGAATGTGATCATGTGACCAGTGTGCTCTCTATATAATTGAACTCTATGAGTTGTGCAGATTAGGACCTCTGCTGTTCAAACAGTGCAAATGTTTTAGATGTATAATTAATAGAACGCTGATTTCCATGATGTGATTTGCACATTTCAGCGATGCACATCGTCACATTTTCGCATCACGATGAAGAATCAACGAGAAAAAGAAACTTTAGTGACTCATCCACAGTTACAGTTTCTAACATTTCAGAGGCTTTAAGACAGAGACTACAGAACACCTCTGTACGTCTCTGTGCACTTCTCACAAATACCATGAATGTAAATATAATTATTTCTTTAATAAAAGACATGAGTCCAGGAGAAAGTGTGTGTGTGCGTGTGTGCGTGTGTGTGTGTGTGTGTGTGTGTGTGTGTCTGATGTTCTCCATGTTGTGTACTATAATAATGTGAGTCTTTCACTTTTCTCCAGGTTTGACTCTAAACAGGGAGAGAAAGAACGAGAAGAGAGATGTAGAACATTTCTACTGGATTTGTGTCTGCAAGCAGCTCTACACCAACCACATAACATCCTGCAGACAGTGAAGAAAATGATGCCAGATATTAAAAATGAAGAACATAAAGACTATTATTATTATTATTATTATCATTATTATTATATAGAACAGAGTGATTTCCTTCTGGATCTGTACTCACGTGTGAAGCAGTATGAGAGTGAAACAGGCAGGAGAGTCCTTCCAGCATTGCTGCCAGTTTACCAGTCAGTTCCTGACGTCTGGTCCATAAAGCTCTCAGAGAGAAAAGTCTCCCTCCTCCTAGAAGTGCTGAAACTCCAAACAGAGAAGAAACCAGTGGAGCTGAGAGACTGCTCAGATGAAGAGAGTGAAGTGAGGAGTTTCCTTCAGTGTCTGCCCTACATCTCACACCTCAGCTTTAATATGTAAGTAGCTACAGTTTTCTCAGACATGATGTAATTTGCACATTTCAGCAATGCACATCTTCACATTTTCACATCACGATGCATAGTTACACGCCTATGAGTGAGTTCTGTGTCCTGAAATGGATACAAACAGTCTATTTAGAAGTCTATTAGGAATCTGGGCTCAGCTCCGGATGATGACCGGTCCAGATAACGGCCCTGCTCACAATATATGATATTTATGCAGTAATGGTACAGAGATGATTGTCTATCATTGAGTAAATATCTGTGTTTCCTTCACTATCAGGAAGAAAACACATGATAGAGCATAAACATTACTACTAGCCAAGTACTGTAGGCTTTCTTTTAGTGTCCCTAAGACACCCTCTGTGTTCTCAAAACAGCTCCTTAATATTTTTAATCAACAAGAAAAAGAAACTTTAGTGACTCGTCCACAGTTACAGTTTCTAACATTTCAGAGGCTTAACATAGAGACTACAAAACACCTCAGAAGGTATTTGTGCACATCTCTCAAATGCCATGAATGTGTATATACTGTATAATATATATATATATATATATATATATATATATATATATATATATATATATATATATATATACCCCTCAAATACATGAGTCCAGGAGAAAGTGTTTGTGTGTGTGTGTGTGTGTGTGTGTATCTGATGTTCTCCATGTTGTGTACTATAATAATGTGAGTCTTTCACTTTTCTCCAGATTTGACTCTAAACAGGGAGAGAAAGAACGAGAAAAGAGATGTAGAACATTTCTACTGGATTTGTGTCTGCAAGGAGCTCTACACCAACCACATAACATCCTGCAGACAGTGAAGAAAATGATGCCAATTTATAATTATGAAGAGAGTGATTTCCTTCTGGATCTGTACTCACGGGTGAAGCAGTATGAGAGTGAAACAGGCAGGAGAGTCCTTCCAGCATTGCTGCCAGTTTACCAGTCAGGTCCTGCAGTCTGGTCCATAAACCTCTCAGAGAGAAAAGTCTCCGTCCTCCTAGAAGTGCTGAAACTCCAAACAGAGAAGAAACCAGTGGAGCTGAGAGACTGCTCAGATGAAGAGAGTGAAGTGAGGAGTTACCTTCAGTGTCTGCCCTACATCTCACACCTCAGGTTTGATGAATAAGTATTTATAGTTTTCTCAGACGTGCTTTAGTGCTCTGTGCACCACAGCTGATAAAAGCACCGTTTTTGTTTTGAAATGAAAATATTCCTGCAGATAAAGATCACCATTTGTTAGAATAAAATATCTGGTTCTGAAAAGGAACAAAATGAGCCAGAGTTTAATCTTTTATGTTGTCAGTCCTGAAATGTGAACAATCAGTTCAAACCCTGATTTAATTCTATTGATTGTTAACTTGTCCAACAGAATTTTAAAAACTATTTTTTTTCTACTAAAATCTGATAATTCCTGATGTGTTGGGAAACAGTGCACCTTGCTGTAGTAGGGAAAGTGAACAAAGGGAATGCAAAAAGGATAAAAAAGGCCAAATATATACTTCCATTCATTGTTATTAAACTGGGCTGTAATGATCACGATTCAATTCCGTTCGTGATACTAGTTTCATGATTCAGTTCAGTTCTCAAAATATTTTGAGCAAAATTTGAAAGAAGAAAAATAATGACTGGAATTTTTTTTATGTCCAAATCATAAACAATGCAAAATGTGCATGTTTGTCTGTATAAAACAAAAAAATGGCTATAAACAGGTTTAATATTGTAAATAGAATGTACGATAGATTCACCATATCATAATATAAATAAATACATTTATAAATTCTCCCCAAAATTTGACTGAATAAATAAAGACTCTGACGCAGTCTCTGATCGACTGAAACATAATGAGCTCCGTTACAGAGCCCGAGGCATCAGTTTCACCATGAATACAGCTCCAAAGTCTATCTCCTGATCAATGGTGCAGACTCTCCAGTAAAGAATGTGATCATGTGACCAGTGTGCTCTCTATATAATTGAACTCTATGAGTTGTGCAGATTAGGACCTCTGCTGTTCAAACAGTGCAAATGTTTTAGATGTATAATTAATAGAACGCTGAGTTCCATGATGTGATTTGCACATTTCAGCGATGCACATCGTCACATTTTCGCATCACGATGAAGAATCAACGAGAAAAAGAAACTTTAGTGACTCATCCACAGTTACAGTTTCTAACATTTCAGAGGCTTTAAGACAGAGACTACAGAACACCTCTGTACGTCTCTGTGCACTTCTCTCAAATACCATGAATGTAAATATAATTATTTCTTTAATCAAAGACATGAGTCCAGGAGAAAGTGTGTGTGTGTGTGTGTGTGTGTGTGTGTGTGTGTGTATCTGATGTTCTCCATGTTGTGTACTATAATAATGTGAGTCTTTCACTTTTCTCCAGGTTTGACTCTAAACAGGGAGAGAAAGAACGAGAAAAGAGATGTAGAACATTTCTACTGGATTTGTGTCTGCAAGCAGCTCTACACCAACCACATACCATCCAGGAGACAGTGAAGAAAGTGATGCAAATGTATTATTATGAAGAACAGAGTCATTTCCTGCTGGATCTGTACTCACGTGTGAAGCAGTATGAGAGTGAAACAGGCAGGAGTGTCCTTCCAGCATTTCTGCCAGTTTACCAGTCAGGTCCTGCAGTCTGGTCCATAAAGCTCTCAGAGAGAAACATCTCCCTCCTCCTAGAAGTGATGAAACTCCAAACAGTGAAGAAACCAGTGGAGCTGAGAGACTGCTCAGATGAAGAGAGTGAAGTGAGGAGTTTCCTTCAGTGTCTGCCCTACATCTCACACCTCAGGTTTGATGAATAAGTATTTATAGTTTTCTCAGACATGTTTTAGTGCTCTGTGCACCACAGCTGATAAAAGCACCGTTTTTGTTTTGAAATGAAAATATTCCTGCAGATAAAGATCACCATTTGTTAGAATAAAATATCTGGTTCTGAAAAGGAACAAAATGAGCCAGAGTTTAATCTTTTATGTTGTCAGTCCTGAAATGTGAACAATCAGTTCAAACCCTGATTTAATTCTATTGATTGTTAACTTGTCCAATACAATTTTGAAAATTATAATTTTTTTCCTGTTAAAATCTGATAATTCCTGACGTGTTGGGAAACAGTGCACCTTGCTGTAGTAGGGAACGTGAACAAAGGGAATGCAAAAAGGATAAAAAAGGCCAAATATATACTTCCATTCATTGTTATTAAACTGGGCTGTAATGATCACGATTCAATTCCGTTCGTGATACTAGTTTCATGATTCAGTTCAGTTCTCAAAATATTTTGAGCAAAATTTAAAAGAAGAAAAATAATGACTGAATTTTTTTTTATGTCCAAATCATAAACAATGCAAAATGTGCATGTTTGTCTGTATAAAACAAAAAATGGCTATAAACAGGTTTAATATTGTAAATAGAATGTACGATAGATTCACCATATCATAATATAAATAAATACATTTATAAATTCTCCCCAAAATTTGACTGAATAAATAAAGACTCTGACGCAGTCTCTGATCGACTGAAACATAATGAGCTCCGTTACAGAGCCCGAGGCATCAGTTTCACCATGAATACAGCTCCAAAGTCTATCTCCTGATCAATGGTGCAGACTCTCCAGTAAAGAATGTGATCATGTGACCAGTGTGCTCTCTATATAATTGAACTCTATGAGTTGTGCAGATTAGGACCTCTGCTGTTCAAACAGTGCAAATGTTTTAGATGTATAATTAATAGAACGCTGAGTTCCATGATGTGATTTGCACATTTCAGCGATGCACATCGTCACATTTTCGCATCACGATGAAGAATCAACGAGAAAAAGAAACTTTAGTGACTCATCCACAGTTACAGTTTCTAACATTTCAGAGGCTTTAAGACAGAGACTACAGAACACCTCTGTACGTCTCTGTGCACTTCTCTCAAATACCATGAATGTAAATATAATTATTTCTTTAATAAAAGACATGAGTCCAGGAGAAAGTGTGTGCGTGTGTGTATCTGATGTTCTCCATGTTGTGTACTATAATAACGTGAGTCTTTCACTTTTCTCCAGGTTTGACTTTAAACAGGGAGAGAAAGAAGGAGAAAAGAGATGTAGAACATTTAAACTGGATTTGTGTCTGCAAGCAGCTCTACACCAACCACATAACATCCAGGAGACAGTGAAGAAAGTGATGCCAATTTATAATTATGAAGAACAGAGTAATTTCCTGCTGGATCTGTACTCACGTGTGAAGCAGTATGAGAGTGAAACAGGCAGGAGAGTCCTTCCAGCATTGCTGCCTGTTTACCAGTCAGGTTCTGCAGTCTGGTCCATAAAGCTCTCAGAGAGAAAAGTCTCCCTCCTCCTAGAAGTGCTGAAACTCCAAACAGAGAAGAAACCAGTGGTGCTGAGAGACTGCTCAGATGAAGAGAGTGAAGTGAGGAGTTTCCTTAAGTGTCTGCCCTACATCTCACACCTCAGGTTTAATGAGTAAGTTTACAAAGTCCCTGTGTTTATAGACAAAATACTTTACTGGGACACCTGCCCCAAACCAAAATGTTTCAGTATTAAATTAGTATTTAAAGACTTTTTCTTGAGGTTGGAATCCTCTGTTGGAGCCTTGATATAAATCATAACAGTAATTTATATCACACACACAGAATAATTGAAATAAACAAATCAGTTCATATCAGTTATGAGATCCAGGCTATGAACTCAAGTGATGGAAACATGTAGCACTGAAAGTTCACCTGCTGATCATTTAATGGATACAGGACTATTGTTTGTGATCAGTTTGCTGATAAAAGCTGTTCCTTCACATGAATACGACATTACCTGAGATTCAACCCCTATTATTGATCTGAATTATCATTGTTAGATACCGACCTTACCCTGAACCTGCTAACACTGGTTATTAGCTGGATAATGTTAGACAAGTTAAAGGCATATTGTTGGCTTAAAATTTTTTTTTTTAAGTATTTTGTTTTTAACAGTTATTAAAGTGAATGCAAACTCAAATTTAACTCTATACTCTATATTTATTTTTGCCAAATCAGCAGTGCCTTTAATACAAAAACTTATCTATGCTAAATACACTTCTATTTTGTTTAGCTAGCTAATGTAGATTAGCATTTTAACTAATGGATCTTAAGCCTTGATGTAACTAGACACTAACAGTCCAGGTCTGACTGACCCACGTCTAAATATGTAGATAATTTCATCAGTCACCCAAGTTACTGTGTTATGTAGATCATCATTTTCTATATCAGGAGTCAATAAAAATAAAAATAAAAACACAAGGTAAAATCTGACCTGTGACTGTACAGGCTAGAAATGAAATAGTGCGGTCTGGTTTGTGTTGTCTGTGTGTGAAATGATGTGATGTTACTGCACCACAGACTGGCCAGCAGGGGGAGAACTAACAATTGTTGGGGAGTTTACCTTTACGATGGGGAGGGAGGGACTAGGATGAGTAATGTGACTATCAGCAGGTTATTTATTATTCATAAACAAAATCAATATGAATTTGAAGTGAAATTATTTATTGCTTTATTTACTGGTGCACATGCACTAGTGAACTGGGTCAGGTGATGATCATCATTACGTCTCTGCTAAGGTGTTTGCTATGAGACTTAAGTGGTCCTTGTACTTTTTGAATGTCTGTATGTTTTTATTTGTGGTGTTGTTGAAATAATGCATCAAATAATGTAATATTTTCTTACAAACAGATTTTATTCATCCACTGAATCCATCCAGTTTTTACTGAATCTGAGCATCGCAGCAGTCGACTGTAAATCAGATAAAGGAGAGAGTTTTACTGAGCTTCTGACATCAGTGTGCAGCTACAACACATTCCCTTTTGGTGAAGAGTTTCATGGATTCCAAAAAGAACGGAGTGATTTCCTTCAGGATCTGTACTCACGGGTGAAGCAGTATGAGAGTGAAACAGGCAGGAGAGTCCTTCCAGCATTGCTGCCAGTTTACCAGTCAGGTCCTGACATCTGGTACATAGACCTCTCAGAGAGAAAAGTCTCCTTCCTCCTAGAAGTGCTGAAACTCCAAACAGAGAAGAAACCAGTGGAGCTGAGAGACTGCTCAGATGAAGAGAGTGAAGTGAGGAGTTACCTTCAGTGTCTGCCCTACATCTCACACCTCAGGTTTGATGGATAAGTATTTATAGTTTTCTCAGACGTGCTTTAGTGCTCTGTGCACCACAGCTGATAAAAGCACCGTTTTTGTTTTGAAATGAAAATATTCCTGCAGATAAAGATCACCATTTGTTAGAATAAAATATCTGGTTCTGAAAAGGAACAAAATGAGCCAGAGTTTAATCTTTTATGTTGTCAGTCCTGAAATGTGAACAATCAGTTCAAACCCTGATTTAATTCTATTGATTGTTAACTTGTCCAATAGAATTTTAAAAACTATTTTTTTTTTCTACTAAAATCTGATAATTCCTGATGTGTTGGGAAACAGTGCACCTTGCTGTAGTAGGGAAAGTGAACAAAGGGAATGCAAAAAGGATAAAAAAGGCCAAATATATACTTCCATTCATTGTTATTAAACTGGGCTGTAATGATCACGATTCAATTCCGTTCGTGATACTAGTTTCATGATTCAGTTCAGTTCTCA
The DNA here is from genome assembly GCA_012411365.1 of Ameiurus melas. NCBI lineage: Eukaryota > Metazoa > Chordata > Actinopteri > Siluriformes > Ictaluridae > Ameiurus > Ameiurus melas. The sequence goes on from CM022765.1 coordinate 27,784,114, forward strand.
AAATATTTTGAGCAAAATTTGAAAGAAGAAAAATAATGACTGGAATTTTTTTTATGTCCAAATCATAAACAATGCAAAATGTGCATGTTTGTCTGTATAAAAAAAAAAATGGCTATAAACAGGTTTAATATTGTAAATAGAATGTACGATAGATTCACCATATCATAATATAAATAAATACATTTATAAATTCTCCCCAAAATTTGACTGAATAAATAAAGACTCTGACGCAGTCTCTGATCGACTGAAACATAATGAGCTCCGTTACAGAGCCCGAGGCATCAGTTTCACCATGAATACAGCTCCAAAGTCTATCTCCTGATCAATGGTGCAGACTCTCCAGTAAAGAATGTGATCATGTGACCAGTGTGCTCTCTATATAATTGAACTCTATGAGTTGTGCAGATTAGGACCTCTGCTGTTCAAACAGTGCAAATGTTTTAGATGTATAATTAATAGAACGCTGAGTTCCATGATGTGATTTGCACATTTCAGCGATGCACATCGTCACATTTTCGCATCACGATGAAGAATCAACGAGAAAAAGAAACTTTAGTGACTCATCCACAGTTACAGTTTCTAACATTTCAGAGGCTTTAAGACAGAGACTACAAAACACCTCTGTACGTCTCTGTGCACTTCTCTCAAATACCATGAATGTAAATATAATTATTTCTTTAATCAAATACATGAGTCCAGGAGAAAGTGTGTGTGTGTGTGTGTGTGTGTGTGTGTGTATCTGATGTTCTCCATGTTGTGTACTATAATCATGAGAGTCTGTCACTTTTCTCCAGGTTTGACTCTAAACAGGGAGAGAAAGAACGAGAAAAGAGATGTAGAACATTTCTACTGGATTTGTGTCTGCAAGCAGCTCTACACCAACCACATAACATCCAGGAGACAGTGAAGAAAGTGATGCAAATGTATTATTATGAAGAACAGAGTCATTTCCTGCTGGATCTGTACTCACGTGTGAAGCAGTATGAGAGTGAAACAGGCAGGAGAGTCCTTCCAGCATTGCTGCCAGTTTACCAGTCAGTTCCTGCAGTCTGGTCCATAAAGCTCTCAGAGAGAAAAGTCTCTGTCCTCCTAGAAGTGCTGAAACTCCAAACAGAGAAGAAACCAGTGGAGCTGAGAGACTGCTCAGATGAAGAGAGTGAAGTGAGGAGTTTCCTTCAGTGTCTGCCCTACATCTCACACCTCAGGTTTAATGAGTAAGTTTACAAAGTCCCTGTGTTTATAGACAAAATACTTTACTGGGACACCTGCCCCAAACCAACATGTTTCAGTATTAAATTATTATTTAAAGACCTTTTCTTGAGGTTGGAATCCTCTGTTGGAGCCTTGATATAAATCATAACAGTAATTTATATCACACACACAGAATAATTGAAATAAACAAATCAGTTTATATCAGTTATGAGATCCAGGCTATGAACTCAAGTGATGGAAACATGTAGCACTGAAAGTTCACCTGCTGATCATTTAATGGATACAGGACTATTGTTTGTGATCAGTTTGCTGATAAAAGCTGTTCCTTCACATGAATACGACATTACCTGAGATTCAACCCCTATTATTGATCTGAATTGTCATTGTTAGATACCGACCTTACCCTGAACCTGCTAACACTGGTTATTAGCTGGATAATGTTAGACAAGTTAAAGGTATTTTGTTGGCTTTAAAAATTTTTTTTTAAGTATTTTGTTTTTAACAGTTATTAAAGTAAATGCAAACTCAAATTTAACTCTATACTCTATATTTATTTTTGCCAAATCAGCAGTGCCTTTAATACAAAAACTTATCTATGCTAAATACACTTCTATTTTGTTTAGCTAGCTAATGTAGATTAGCATTTTAACTAATGGATCTTAAGCCTTGATGTAACTAGACACTAACAGTCCAGGTCTGACCGACCCACGTCTAAATATCTAGATCATTTCATCAGTTACTGTGTTATGTAGATCATCATTTTCTATATCAGGAGTCAAGAAAAATAAAAATAAAAACACAAGGTAAAATCTGACCTGTGACTGTACAGGCTAGAAATGAAATAGTGCGGTCTGGTTTGTGTTGTCTGTGTGTGAAATAATGTGATGTTACTGCACCACAGACTGGCCAGCAGGGGGAGAACTAACAATTGTTGGGGAGTTTACCTTTACGATGAGATGGGAGGGACTAAGATGAGTAATGTGACTAAATCAGCAGGTTATTTATTATTCATAAACAAAATCAATATGAATTTGAAGTGAAATTATTTATTGCTTTATTTACTGGTGCACATGCACTAGTGAACTGGGTCAGGTGACGATCATCATTACGTCTCTGCTAAGGTGTCTGCTATGAGACTTAAGTGGTCCTTGTACTTTTGCAATGTCTCTATGTTTTTATTTGTGGTATTGTTGCTCAATAATGTAATATTTATTTACAAACAGGTCTTATTCAGACTCTACATCCATCCAGTTTTTACTGAATCTGAGCATCGCAGCAGTCGACTGTAAATCAGATAAAGGAGAGAGTTTTACTGAGCTTCTGACATCAGTGTGCAGCTACAACACATTCCCTTTTGGTCAAGAGTTTCATGGATTCCAAGAAGATCAGAGTGATTTCCTGCTGGATCTGTACTCACGGGTGAAGCAGTATGAGAGTGAAACTGGCAGGAGAGTCCTTCCAGCATTGCTGCCAGTTTACCAGTCAGGTCCTGACATCTGGTACATAGACCTCTCAGAGAGAAAAGTCTCCCTCCTCCTAGAAGTGCAAAAACTCCAAACAGAGAAGAAACCAGTGGAGCTGAGAGACTGCTCAGATGAAGAGAGTGAAGTGAGGAGTTTCCTTCAGTGTCTGCCCTACATCTCACACCTCAGGTTTGATGAATAAGTAATTGTAGTTTTCTCAGACGTGCTTTAGTGCTCTGTGCACCACAGCTGATAAAAGCACCGTTTTTGTTTTGAAATGAAAATATTCCTGCAGATAAAGATCACCATTTGTTAGAATAAAATATCTGGTTCTGAAAAGGAACAAAATGAGCCAGAGTTTAATCTTTTATGTTGTCAGTCCTGAAATGTGAACAATCAGTTCAAACCCTGATTTAATTCTATTGATTGTTAACTTGTCCAATCCCATTTTGAAAATTATAATTTTTTTCCTGTTAAAATCTGATAATTCCTGACGTGTTGGGAAACAGTGCACCATGCTGTAGTAGGGAAAGTGAACAAAGGGAATGCAAAAAGGATAAAAAAGGCCAAATATATACTTCCATTCATTGTTATTAAACTGGGCTGTAATGATCACGATTCAATTCCGTTCGTGATACTAGTTTCATGATTCAGTTCAGTTCTCAAAATATTTTGAGCAAAATTTGAAAGAAGAAAAATAATGACTGGAATTTTTTTTTTTATGTCCAAATCATAAACAATGCAAAATGTGCATGTTTGTCTGTATAAAACAAAAAAATGGCTATAAACAGGTTTAATATTGTAAATAGAATGTACGATAGATTCACCATATCATAATATAAATAAATACATTTATAAATTCTCCCCAAAATTTGACTGAATAAATAAAGACTCTGACGCAGTCTCTGATCGACTGAAACATAATGAGCTCCGTTACAGAGCCCGAGGCATCAGTTTCACCATGAATACAGCTTCAAAGTCTATCTCCTGATCAATGGTGCAGACTCTCCAGTAAAGAATGTGATCATGTGACCAGTGTGCTCTCTATATAATTGAACTCTATGAGTTGTGCAGATTAGGACCTCTGCTGTTCAAACAGTGCAAATGTTTTAGATGTATAATTAATAGAACGCTGAGTTCCATGATGTGATTTGCACATTTCAGCGATGCACATCGTCACATTTTCGCATCACGATGAAGAATCAACGAGAAAAAGAAACTTTAGTGACTCATCCACAGTTACAGTTTCTAACATTTCAGAGGCTTTAAGACAGAGACTACAGAACACCTCTGTACGTCTCTGTGCACTTCTCACAAATACCATGAATGTAAATATAATTATTTCTTTAATCAAAGACATGAGTCCAGGAGAAAGTGTTTGTGTGTGTGTGTGTGTGTATATGATGTTCTCCATGTTGTGTACTATAATAATGAGAGTCTTTCACTTTTCTCCAGGTTTGACTTTAAACAGGGAGAGAAAGATCGAGAAAAGAGATGTAGAACATTTCTACTGGATTTGTGTCTGCAAGCAGCTCTACACCAACCACATACCATCCAGGAGACAGTGAAGAAAATGATGCCAATTTATAATTATGAAGAACAGAGTTATTTCTTGCTGGATCTGTACTCACGTGTGAAGCAGTATGAGAGTAAAACAGGCAGGAGAGTCCTTCCAGCATTGCTGCCAGTTTACCAGTCAGGTCCTGCAGTCTGGTCCATAGACCTCTCAGAGAGAAACGTCTCCCTCCTCCTAGAAGTGCTGAAACTCCAAACAGAGAAGAAACCAGTGGAGCTGAGAGACTGCTCAGATGAAGAGAGTGAAGTGAGGAGTTTCCTTCAGTGTCTGCCCTACATCTCACACCTCAGGTTTAATGAGTAAGTTTACAAAGTCCCTGTGTTTATAGACAAAATACTTTACTGGGACACCTGCCCCAAACCAACATGTTTCAGTATTAAATTATTATTTAAAGACCTTTTCTTGAGGTTGGAATCCTCTGTTGGAGCCTTGATATAAATCATAACAGTAATTTATATCACACACACAGAATAATTGAAATAAACAAATCAGTTTATATCAGTTATGAGATCCAGGCTATGAACTGAAGTGATGGAAACATGTAGCACTGAAAGTTCACCTGCTGATCATTTAATGGATACAGGACTATTGTTTGTGATCAGTTTGCTGATAAAAGCTGTTCCTTCACATGAATACGAAATTACCTGAGATTCAACCCCTATTATTGATCTGAATTATCATTGTTAGATACCGACCTTACCCTGAACCTGCTAACACTGGTTATTAGCTGGATAATGTTAGACAAGTTAAAGGCATATTGTTGGCTTTAAAAATTTTTTTTAAGTATTTTGTTTTTAACAGTTATTAAAGTAAATGCAAACTCAAATTTAACTCTGTACTCTATATTTATTTTTGCCAAATCAGCAGTGCCTTTAATACAAAAACTTATCTATGCTAAATACACTTCTATTTTGTTTAGCTAGCTAATGTAGATTAGCATTTTAACTAATAGATCTTAAGCCTTGATGTAACTAGACACTAACAGTCCAGGTCTGACTGACTCATGTCTAAATATGTAGATAATTTCATCAGTCACCCAAGTTAATGTGTTATGTAGATCATCATTTTCTATATCAGGAGTCAAGAAAAATAAAAATAAAAACACAAGGTAAAATCTGACCTGTGACTGTACAGGCTAGAAATGAAATAGTGCGGTCTGGTTTGTGTTGTCTGTGTGTGAAATGATGTGATGTTACTGCACCACAGACTGGCCAGCAGGGGGAGAACTAACAATTGTTGGGGAGTTTACCTTTACGATGAGATGAGAGGGACTAGGATGAGTAATGTGACTAAATCAGCAGGTTATTTATTATTCATAAACAAAATCAATATGAATTTGAAGTGAAATTATTTATTGCTTTATTTACTGGTGTACATGCACTAGTGAACTGGGTCAGGTGACGATCATCATTACGTCTCTGCTAAGGTGTCTGCTATGAGACTTAAGTGGTCCTTGTACTTTTACAATGTCTCTATGTTTTTATTTGTGGTATTGTTGCTCAATAATGTAATATTTTCTTACAAACAGGTCTTATTCAGACTCTACATCCATCCAGATTTTACTGAATCTGAGCATCGCAGCAGTCGACTGTAACTCAGATAAAGGAGAGAGTTTTACTGAGCTTCTGTCATCAGTGTGTAGCTACAACACATTCCCTTTTGGTGAAGAGTTTCATGGATTCCAAGAAGATCAGAGTTATTTCCTGCTGGATCTGTACTCACGTGTGAAGCAGTATGAGAGTAAAACAGACAGGAGAGTCCTTCCAGCATTGCTGCCAGTTTACCAGTCAGGTCCTGCAGTCTGGTACATATACCTCTCAGAGAGAAAAGTCTCCCTCCTCCTAGAAGTGCTGAAACTCCAAACAGAGAAGAAACCAGTGGAGCTGAGAGACTGGTCAAATGAAGAGAGTGTAGTGAGGAGTTTCCTTCAGTGTCTGCCCTACATCTCACACCTCAGGTTTAATGAGTAAGTTTACAAAGTCCCTGTGTTTATAGACAAAATACTTTACTGGGACACCTGCCCCAAACCAAAATGTTCAATATTAAATCTCACACCTCAGGTTTGATCTGAATGCTGCATCCTCACAGTTCATCCCCTAGACCCTTGCTTGTTAATGTTTTTTTGTTTTTTACTGAGACATGTTAATAAACAGAAGCGAAAGATTTTTTTCTTAATGGAAACCAAGTTGCTCATTACTATGGAAAATTAAGTTGAATAATCTGTTAATATTTTTCTCTCATTCATCTTGCAAAGTTCAATATTTTGTAATCTTACAGCATGTTATTTGATTGTAAGTATAAAATTAAAAGTTCTTTAAAGTCAAGGCAGATGGAGGGAAATCAGCAACGCTGTTACTCTCCTAAAAAGTGGTTGTTCAATGAAAATCACTCCAGGAGCACTGGGAAAAATATCATGGGACATCACATAGAACCCCATGGTAACACCCAGGGCCAGCCCTACCTAATAACCGACATAAATGGGTACATCGGGCCACATGTCCACCAGAGGGCCTCCTGCCATGGGTTCAGACCAGTAATGTTTGGTAACAATAACTTTGATCAATTTAATTGCTTGTGTCAGTTGTGTGCGTTAATGTTTGAAAATGAAGAGGTGGCACGATCAATCTGGTGCAGAGAAGTCTAAAAGGAAGTGTTGAATTTTGACAAGATGTAGATTTGTTGAATTAAAGGTTGCTGCATCGTATCTTATTGGTTTAATTCAGCAGTTTGTGCCAAACGGGCGCTGTGATTTGAAGACGTGTAGCAGCAGTGTCACTGTCAGTATCACCTTTGAAAAGTGCTTCTTAATTCTGGACAGACAGTGGATGTGTGTGTGTGTGTGTGTGTGTGAGAGAGAGAGAGTAGTGTGATGTTTGGATGAGGAGCTCTTTTTGGGGAGCTGATGGGAGGAGGAAGGTAATTTGCCCTGTAATTGCAATGTTTGTGTACTTTTTTATTTGCACTGCAGTCTTAGAATTTTATTTTAAATACTTTTTTATTAAGGTGAACTTTGTTTGTTATTTGCAAGTTGATGAATCATTTTGAATAAAAACTGACTTTTTTTGCACAGTTTAAGCTTTCGTAGTTATTATGTTGTGTGTATACTAATTAGATTGATGTAGCATGCAATTGGAATTAACGTATTGTGTGGTGTGGAAGGACCTAAAAAGAGCAGTTCATGCAAGGAAGCCCACCAGCATCACTGAGTTGAAGTAGTTTTGTAAGCATGAATGGGCCAAAATTCCTCTAGCCCATTGTGCAGGATTGATCACCAATTACCAGAACCCATTGGTTGAAGTTATTGCTGCTCAAGAGGGTCACACCTGTTATTGAAAGCAAAGGTTCACATACATTTTCCGACAGATATGTAATGTTTAATAATTTTGCTCTTTACTGAGTTTTATGACTGAGATGAAGATCTGATCACATTTCAGATCAAATTTATGCAGAAATACAAAAAACTGTAAAGGGTTCACAAACTTTATAGCAGCACTGTATCACCTCTAACATGTTATATATGGAATTTTAAGAACATTTAGTTAGATGATGCCCTATTTATGGATTTTACATTAAACCTGTCTGTTTTAGATGTGAAGAAAAGTTAATTCCACGTTTAAGTAAAGCAGTTGTTGACTGCTCAGAAGATGCAGAGTTGGTGAGAGCTTTCTTTGCTGCCGTGGACTTCATCTTCGTTATAGACTGGGTTTTAACCACTCGTGAGTGCAGGGCTGTGAGGAAAGTGCTGCGTCTCTCAGACTCCAAACTCAAACTGACTCTGAAACCCCGGGCTATCTCTCTCCGAGGGGCCAGACTTCTCTTCAGACACATCACACACCTACAGAAACTCTGGTAAGTGTTATTATTGTAGTATTATAACTATTATTATGTGTAACTTCATTAAGGTTTAGTATGCTTTAATGAAATTGAGCTGGACCATGAATTCCCCATTAATGAATGTGTTTGGTGAATGTTTGTCAGCCTGAGTGACCGCGTGGTAGGGAGGTTGGTCCGAGCATTTGGAGCAGTGAGAGCCGGTGGCTCGTTGGTCATTGAGGAGCTCTGTCTGAGTTTTACCAATATAAAGTCAAAGAAAGAGATCTTCACATGTCTGAGCAGTTTGTCTTCTCTCCTGAACATCTGGACTGTTCACTGTGTGAATCTCACTGAGTGCAAGATGGAGGCTCACTCTCTCATCAGTCTCATGTGTCATCCGGGGAATTTAAATATCAGGTGAGTTTACAGTTTACATATTTATCTTATAAACATGGTGAATATTTTTCATTTATAAACATCATGTGTATGTGTGTAGATTATCGAAAGAGACTCTCCAGCAGTTTACTGGTCTGCTGTGTGAGGTGCAGGATGGGGAACTGACCCGCTTTTTCCTGGAGAAGGTGGGAGGAGACCTGACTTCCTGTTCTCTCAGTTGGGAGGAGCTTGTCTATTTTCTCCAGCAGCGAGTTTGCTGCATTAGTGTGAACATCAGAAAGAGCAAAATCACATATAATCATGCCAGACATATTGTTCCTCTACTGTCTGAAGTTCAGTTTAAACGGTAAGAAGATACACATGTAATCTCCTTTGAAAGAATTTCTGCTTTCATACTTAATCTTTAAATGTTGAGTGGCAATTTAAGACTATTAGGTGGGTTACATCTCAAATGTTTCTTTGCTAACTTTTGAATAATGTATTATTACACAATATTAGATACCTACTGTACACAACTCATTAACATCCTTCCTAAACTGAAACTAATTATAATTTTATAACAGTAATACTAATGTATAGTGAATTTTGCCTAGTAATGCACTTTCAGAGACTGTGTTAAGTTCCAAAGACTCAAAGCTGTGTAAAAGAATAGATGAAGTCACATCCACATGTACACTGGTTTGAGTAATGAGTCTGATTCAAGATGAAGCAACTCTTATGGCTGTCTGATCATCTTTATTAGTCAACATCATGTGATCGGGCACTCTTGCTTCCAAAGACACCTTTGACTATATGTGTGGTTTCTGTAAAAGAAATGCACCACATATTGCTACACCAATAATGACACACGTAAACATTTATGATAATCAGATGCACTATTATCTTATTTAATGAACATATCTTCAATGTGGAGCAATAATATATCCACACTCAGTACTCAGAGGCTCATATCGTTAAATATTAATAATTAATAAACCTTGTAGAAAGAAAAAGAATAAATAAAAATAACTGTCGCTCCTGTATTGGTTTAACAGAAGAATAATATTTATAGTTAAATTTATTTATAGATGTGATTGTAACCTCTACAGATTGAACCCCAGTGTTGTGCTGTCAATCATCAGAGAGATCTATGAGACTGGCTCTGCTCACTGTGTGTCCAGTTTGTTGAGTTCTACACACAGCTGTATCAACCTGAACAATACAGAGCTGGACTCTTACCACTGTACTGCCCTGTGCTTCACCCTCCAACACTGTACTTCTGTCTCTCTGACCCTGCTGTGGACCTCCATACCAGAGGGGGAGCTGGTGAACATTCTGCCTCTGTTCAACAGAGTTTCTCAGCTCAGGTAACTCAGTGTTCACAATCTACTTTAGAGTAATAGAAATTGCAGTAATAACTAGACCGGTACATTTCCTGAAGAAAATGTGAGTGGTGCTTGATGCGACGGAACCGGTTCGGGACGCCAATTCTTTCAAGAGCCGCCCACATAGGGTGCCAATACTTTCAAGAGCCGGACAGATAGGGCGCCAGCACTGTTAGAGCTGGCCGTGTAGTGCTCCAATACTTTTTAGAGCCGACCGTCAAGGGTTGCCGGTACTTTTGAGAGCTGGCCATGTGGGGTGCCAATACTTCTGAGTGCCGAACAGATCGGGTGCCAATACATTTTAGAGCCGAATGTGTACGGAGGCAAAACTTTTAGAGCTTTCTCTTTAGAGTGCCAATACTTAGTAATACTTAGTAACTTAGTAATACTTACTAAGTCTAAGGGAAATTTTCCGAACTTGAGCTTTCATACCGGGAATGCCAGAATTCCGATCGCTTCCAAAAGTCATAGCACACCTCTCCTCAATAAGCCAATCGATTTGACACCTCACCCGTCAATCTCTGACAAACGATGTGGGACGAGTTTCGCACCAAAAAAAAGTGGAAGAAGAATAATTATAACTAGAATGGAACATTTCCTTAAGAAAATGTGAGTGGTGCTTGCCGTGGCAAAATTCGGATCGGGCGCCAATACTTTCGAGAGCCATAACTGTAGGGCGCCAATACTTTTGAGAGCTGTAGTAGAAGGGCACCAATACTTTTGAGAGTCGACGGCAAAGGGCACCAATACTTTTGAGAGCTGGATGCTAAGGGTGCCAATACTTTTGAGAGCCGGACGCGAAGGGCACCAATACTTTTGAGAGCTGGATGCTAAGGGTGCCAATACGTTTGAGAGCCGGTTGCGTAGGGCGCCAATACTTTTGAGAGCTGGACGCTAAGGGTGCCAATACGTTTGAGAGCCGGACGCGAAGGGCACCAATACTTTTGAGAGCTGGACGCTAAGGGTGCCAATACGTTTGAGAGCCGGACGCGTGGGGCACCAATACTTTCGAGCACCGGACACATTGGGCGCCAATACTTTCGAGAGCCGGATGCTTAGGGCGCCAATACTTTCGAGAGCCAGACAGATCGGGCACCAATACTTTTTAGAGCCGGACTTGTACGGAGACAATTCTTTTAGCGCTTGCCGAGTAGGGTGGCAATTCTTTCGCAACTCAATGCAAGTCTATGGGAAATTTTCCGATTTGAGCTTCAGTATCGGGAATTCCGACATTACGATCACTTCCGTAATACATAGCACACCTCTCCTCAATGAGCCGATCGATTTCACACCTCATGCGTCGATCTCCGACAAACGGTGCGGGACTGGTTACGCGCTGAAAAAAAAGTGGAAGAATAATAATAATATTATAATAAGTATGCCGAAGAACAACAGTAGTGCCTTTCAAGCAGCACTAATTACACATACATCAGTGTAACACAGAAAATACTCGTTTTCCTCGCTCTCAGTGTTGACAGGGTCCTGTTGTTGAAGTTGATCCACTGCTGCAGTATCTCTGAGCTCCAGCAGGGGGCAGCAGAAGCCGTTTTCTCTGCTCTGCAGAACAGACTGGACTTCTCTTGTAGCACTGGTTTGGATCTGAGTACAGAAACACAGGATAACACTCTGCATCTGACCACTGAGGACTGCAGAGACATCAGCACTGCCATTCAGAAATCTCACCAACGTACAGAGCTCAATCTAAAGGACTGTGAGATGGAGGACACTGGAGTGGACATGCTCTTCCTCATTCTACATCTTGTGAGACTACGGTGAGACACACATACAGGATAATGCTCAAGTCTGAATGACAATCTACTGTGTCTAGACATTGTGGCTACAGGCTAGAAGATGCGTTTTCAATTAAGTCACATAGGCAGGTTGTCCAAGTTGTACAGTTTAAGATCAACTCTCTATTTTTAACCAGGTCCAGTAGAAGTCCTACAGTATTTTAATGCCACTGAGCTCTAAAGTGAAATTGTACACTTTATTGCATAGAGACTACTTGAGACTAATTACTAACTTGAATATGTGTGACTGTATATTAAAAGTTTTAACATCTCTCTCTCTCTCTCTCTCTCTCTCTCTCTCTCGTCCTTACTCAGCTGTAGTAAACCTTTGTTGCTCCAGTTCCTGGCCCGTCTTCATGTGGTGAATGAGTCAGACTGTCTGAGGCACGCTATGTCCCTCTCCCAGGCGCTGGATGGAGAGATGGACCTCAGTGAGACCCCTCTGGACCTCAATGCCTGTAGATCACTAGCGTTGTTTCTGGAATTTTCCGAAGGTCTGTCTGAACTGGACCTCAGCCACTGCCAGCTCGCTGATCACAGCCTAGAGCCGCTGTTCCCACACCTGCATAAAGCAGCTGTCCTTGAGTGAGTATGATGTGTGTGTCTGTGTGTGTGTGTGTGTTAGCTGCAGTTACACTGTGCTCATTGTATTGATAGGTTTGTTCTTTTCCTTAGCCTCAGTCACAATGACATAGACGACTGTTTAGCTGGAAGAATCTACATGGTCGTTTCCACTAACAGGAACATACAGACAGTTCGGTAGGTTTGTGTATGTGTGTGTACACAGACACTGTATATACTGTATGTATATAGATGGGTATGGAAGTAATGTGTATGTAATTGCTGACTTTTTTAATGAAAGTTTGAATATCTTTGTTGTGTCTTCAGACTCTACAACAACAGAATTACTGATATCGAGCCTTTCCGAAAAGACAAGCGCTTCGAGATCTGGCGATGACTGTGTCCTGTTTTCATACCTCTCCCTAAACAGTATAATACGGAAAAAATGAAACAAATAGTCCTCATTATTCTCCTATTAGTTTTTTTCTAATGTTTATTTCATTGGTTCTGTTCATTCTGTTTTATCTGTTCAATTATTTTGAAATTTCATGTCTTGTTAACGTGGTATGTAACAATTTCTATTTTATTTTCAATGTTTTCTGAAGGGGTCAGAAGGAAAGAAAGCGGTGTGGTTTCTTTTTTCTGAATATTAATGATATTTTGACTTCACAATACACATCTTGTTACGATACGGCCTGAAGATGGCAATGTGGCTTTAGCAACTTTGATTTGTCACAGGTGTTTCTGTTTGAGTTTAATCATTTTTTTGTATTTAAACGCCGTGGTTACTGAGCACGTCGCTCATTATTATTGGTTGTAGCTTTTGTACCATTTGTATCATTTGTTTCCATGCCAGGAAGGATATCGTTATGCCATGTTTCCCGTTTGCCTGTGAAGACCGCGTTTATTTTGGTTTTGTGTTTTAAGTTTAATAAAGACTTTGATCTGCACCTGCATCCGTCTCCAGTCTACATAACGTTACACATCTGTTTACCTCAATATCTTACTTCTACATCTTTCTTAATCTGTTTTAAAATATACATGTTGATAATTATACAGTTCATTAGAAAGAAATTAATTAAAGAAAGAAATGCATGACTGACATTGCACACAGCTGTATATAAATAAATAAATAAATAAATAAACACACACACAAACATCAATCTTTCCCAAGCAAAAGTTAACAATACACAGATTAAAAGCACGAGTACAGCTAGACAAGGGAAGTCAATTTAGAACACAATAAAAAAGGGTTTTAATCAACATCAAAGTGCTGCAAAATTGTAAAATCCTAAGTTTAGACACATAATAATGCTAATACTATTTGTATTTATTTAACTGTGACTTCAGGTCTTAGTTAGCCAGCGATTTTGCTTAGCATCGACTGGAAACTCATGAAAAACAGTTTTCCTGAATTATACCTCTCAGAATGAACACGCTGAGGCACACAGCAATAAAGTGAAGAGCTGATTTAATGTCTTTGGTAAGTTAACCTCTGGTAAACGGTTAAAACGCTCATTCTGATGACAAACAACTTCTTAACACGTCACATAAAACACTTCTCTCAGAAAGCGGCACTGAACCGGCAGCAGTAACGCACACGCTCTTAGCCCCTGAGGTAAGACAGACAGTGCCATCTTGTGTAACTAACCGACTGAACTTCAGCAAGCAGCAGGCTAGTGTTCACTGGGATATATGGGATCAATGGGATATATGTTCACTGAGAGCTTTAAAAAGCATACAAAAATTTCAGCTATTTGCAACTTCAGATAAAATGCTGTGATTTAAAGCCAACAAACTTTCACGAAACCCATTAAAACAGACAAAATGTCCATTTTAAGCTCATGTTAGCTAAAATTCATGCTGTGCTAAACTAAACTAATCTGCTCAGTAGTATGTTAGCTAGAAAGCTAACATTTTTGGTGGGAAATGTCCATAGGAAGAAGTAAACCTTCGGCCTTGTACTTTAACATGTTAGATTTTACTCAAAAGAAGTATCTACTCTCTACATCTCAGTTTAAATAATTTTCAGTAGATTTAATCTTACGGCTAAGCGCTAGTTAGCTGAAGTTAGCTAAAATGCACTTAGAAGGGTTGAAAAAAATTACTACATTTAAATATCTCAGTTTTCCCTCTAAACATACAGAGAAATAAATTTAGTATGCACGGGTACGCCACACCTGCAAAACAAGAAAAAGAAAAATAGCCTACCTCCGGTCATAGCTGTTCTTTTCACCCCATCGCCATGCTTGTTACTGTAATAATAAATGCGTATTATTTCATTCAAATTCATAAATGCATCATATTTATCCTACATAAACTTTTACATTCACTGTAAATGATTTAAAATGAAAAATAATACATTTCAATGGTGAAGGAATTGTAGGTATTATCGCCTGTTATCGCCGGTCAGGTCCTTTAATGTTCGCAGTTGTTAGATGTTAGAGATCTTCTACCAGTCTGTGGTGGGTAGTGGACGCTTTTCTGAAGCAATATGCTGGGGAGGTGGCATTAGAGCTTGAGATAGCGCTGTATCATGGCTGACCCTGTGCTCTGACCACAACTTCCTAACATGCTGGGGTATGCGAAGAAATTGGAAAGCAAAACATGACACAAGAGAACTTGCTGGGGAAAACATCTGGAAAATGCACCATCCCCTAATAAATTATGTGCAAAATACCGAGATAAGTGAGAGACTTCAGTAACTGAGTATGGTATATAATTATTATTTATATATCTGTGTTATTAATACGTTTTCCCCCCCGGCCAATCTGCTGCTCATACTCTAGTCCAGAAGGTGGCGGTAATGCACCTTAAGTTGGTTTACCACCCGCTATTAAAACCAGAATAAGAAGAAGATATCCAGTCCTTAGTATTCATTTCTGGCCTCTGCAGTTCTCCCCTTGGAGCACGTTCGAATGAGTACTGCGCATGCGCGGAGCGTGTCTGAGCGCGCATGCGCGGTACGAGTTCCAGTGATGGCGGCTGCTCGTGTGGCCCAGAACCATTGAGAAAGTTCTAGATCAGTATTTATTAACGGTATTAACGGAGTGATGAGGCTCTGCTCAGAGTAACTACACGTTCCTACACCGGTTCTGACTCACGGTAAGGCTGGGGCTGATACTTTATGACTATTATAATACTGTAACTTAAACTAAACCATCTTCAGTGTGTGTGAGAAGCAGCATGGTTAACAGAGCTAGCCAAAATATAGTGTAAATAGTGTGAATTAAATATAATTATGAGCTGTTATCATTAACTACATTTAGAAAATCTACAGTTGTCATTGAGATGTATTTATTGCAGGCGCAAAAGTTTTAGCACCCATAAGCTCAACGTATCAAGACCCCACATGTACTTTCTTGTCCTTTCTGTGATATGCAAATGAGGCTTCATCTAAATACATATGTGGACTAAATATTTGCATATTTAATAAAAATCTAGTAAATCTAGCCGTTTCATATGAGAGAAAATATTTGTCACTATAACAACACAGCAAAGAGAGGACACCCCTAACAGAACAGCTTGTTTATTTATTTGAGTTGGTGTGGTTTATAAAGGAAGGTTTATTAAAGAAACGTAATGAAGGCTACATGTCAAGTCATTTTTGATGTAATTGTGAAGTGGGCGGAGCTGAAAGTTGTACTTTTTCTCTGCTCATGATTTTGGATGAGTGTGGATTTAGTCACCAGTCGTAATTATTTTCTCTGTGTGTGTGTGTAGATGGCAGAAGGAAACAGACGTCACCCTCCGAATTTGCAGGGAGTCCTGCGATTGGCTGTTGAAGCTGGCTCCGCCTCCGATGGCCCCACCACGAACGAGTCCATGTCTCAGGAGGTAACTTAGAGAAGGTTGAACTGGTGACGCGAGGCTGGTCGGCCAGAAAGTTTCACAAGAAGTAAACAAAGAACATGCGTTCCCTTAATTTAGATTGTAGCCCGGAGATGTTCGCTGTAATGCGCGATGAAGCTTCAGGCGATCGTTCAGTTTAATAGCAGAGCTGCTTTTTCATTGACGAATGACGGTTGAAGGTTTAGCGCGACTCTAAAGAATGATGAATCAGAGCGAGCGACTTGAGTGATTTCTAGTTACACTACAAGTATGCTGATCATTTTACATTTTACATCTATGTGTGTGTGTGTGTGTGTGTGTGTGTGTGTGTGTATAGAGGATCGAGTTCCTGCGGGGAGCCTTGTCCGAGGTGTGTAAGGGTCAGCTGGACGAGGTGGAGCAGATGAAGCAGTGTGTGTCGGTGCTCCTGCAGGACAAGGGAGAAGGACGAGAGGATGAAGAGGTCGAGGACGAGAAAGAGGCGGCGCTGGAGATGCTGTGTGACCTGTGTGACAATCTGGACAACGCAAGAGGTGTGTGTGTGTGTGAGAGAGAGAGAGATTAAATCTGCTTGAATGTATGTGACCGGTTTATATGTGTGTGTGTGTGTGTGTTGCAGACCTGATGAAGCTGGGCGGGCTGGAAGTGTGTGTGTCTCGATGTGTGTGTCACACTGAGGCAGGTGTACGGTGGCGAGCGGCTGAGCTGTTGGCCTGCTGTGCTCAGAACATGCCTGAGGTGCAGCTGTACTTGCTCCAGCAGGGGGCGCTACAGACACTGCTGCATCTCACGGACCACGACACACACCCCACGGTGCGCGTCAAAGCACTGTATGCCGTGTCCTGTGAGTCTCTCTCGCACACACACACACACACACACACACACACACACATCGTCACTGTATGAGGTTTAGTTATCTGGATAAAATTCTGAATTTTCACTTTCTGACTGCAGGCCTTGTGCGGGAACAAGAAGTGGGGCTGCGTGACTTCCTGTCACATGACGGATTCTCCGTGCTGATGAGGGGGATGCAGTCAGACTATGAGAAACTGCGGACCAAATCGGCCTTCCTGCTGCTCAACCTGCTGACCAGCCACCCCGATCACAGAGGTGTGTGTCTGTGTGTCTTTCTGTGTGTGTCTGTGTTTATCATGAGGATGCCATCACATTCTTCCCCCTCCTCTGTCTCAGATACAGTGTTGTCTATGGGGATGGTACAGCAGTTGGTAGCAGTGCTGCGTTCTCCACACTCCTCTGAACATGAGCACGTACTTGGCGTCCTCTGCTGGTCAGTGCATGTTACTGCATCCTCTCGCTCTCTTTCTCTCTCTCTCTCTCTCTCACACACACACACACAGAAATGTGTATATAAATTTCAAATTCCTTCTGTAAAAAAAGTAAAATACTTGCTATGGATATATCATCAGTATAATGATTTTACATCCATTTACTTTATAGTCCATTCATTCAGCTATTTTTCTCATTTATTTATTTACAAATTTATTTACTTATCTGCTTGTTTATTTGTTCATTTTTTTATTTATTATACATCTGCTTCTTTCTTTCTTCCTCTTAATTTTTTGTTTGTTTTTGATCTATTTTTACTTATCTAATCATTCATTCATATATTGACTGCTTGCTTATTTATTTTATTTACTGTGACTGGAATTGATCAGATTTGTCTGAATAACAAATGCGCACGCACACAAACACAAACACACACACGCTTCCTGTCAGGATTTTTGTGTTCTCTTAGCGTGAGTCTTCAAAGTTAAATTTAATCATTGATAAACAAGTATTTCAAAGCAAATCAAAAACTAAACAATGCTGCGTGCAGAAGTATTCAACCCGGTTCTGGTATTAAACCCCCCATGGTTCCAGAACCTCTAGATGAAAGATATTCTCTTAACAAGTACATGATTGACTTATCATGACTTAAAGACCTTCACTTTTAAAATATTTTTTTTTTAAATGTTTAAAAAAAAAAAAGAAAGAAAGAAAACTGAACTAAAGTCACCTTAGTTGAACTGTCAGTGAAGAGACCTTTCAATCTGGAGGAAAGGAGTGAAAATGAAGACTAAGGAGGTTAAAGATTAATGTTATAATTTAGTAATATGGTGTAAAATTACGGTATATCTAAGAGGTTGGACATCCCAGTAAGCACTGCTGGATCAACAGTGAGGGAGTGTGAACTGGATCACACCACCCTTGCACTACCTAGAGAAGGTTCTCTCAACACTCACAAACTCGACACCCACATTAATACAGGATGGAGACTGGTGAGGGAAGCCACAGCGAGGCCAATAGTCGCTCTGAACGAGTGGAAGGGAGGTGCACCTCTCGACCATTTCAAGAGCTTGGTGTAGTGTAAGTGAAGACTGTATAGGAGGCGTTGCTAAAAACAGACCGCTGTGGTTAAAAAAAAAAACGGTGAACAGAAAGGGTGGGAATTCCCAAACCGTGCAGAGCTGGTTTTAAATGAACCCCCTGAAGCTATTACTGTAACAAAAAGTGGTTCTACCACGTACCAATCTGACGGGGCTGAATACTTATACAAACAGCATTTCAAATTTTGGTAAAAATGTGCTAAGTAATGAATGTGTGTCATTTGTAATCCAGATGAACCTGCTGACTTTTAAGGTTTTTTGTTTTTTTTTGTCATGTCATCGCCACATAACAAAAGTCATTTGTGATCTTGTGATGTGATATCTGCCTAGTCATATAGATGGATGGATGGCGGTACTTTTGATCCCGAAGTGAAAATTTGGGGGAACATAGAATTAACTTTCACACAATTACCCGAAGCTCAGGTTTGAAACCACGACCTCGGGGCTGTAAGGCTGTGACTAAATAACGGCACCAGCTGCTCTCTGATCTGCAGTATATGTGCACAATAATGCATTTCAGCATATGAAGAATTAGAAGTTGTGACCACGAGGGGGAAAAAAAACCTTTCATTATCTCAACATAATTATTCATTTTCTATAACAACTTTTTTATTTATCTTGAGATTACAAGAAGAAAAGAAAAATAACACATGGCACATTGTGTGTGTGCGTGTGTTTTTAATATGATTCCAATTATTGGCTGAGAATCCTTATTTTTAATACTGTCCTATGTGTGTAATGATGATGGTGTGTGTGTGCAGTCTGGTAGAGGACAGTGAGAGGGGTGTGTGTGACTGTAGAGATCCATCTCTGGGTCTTGAGGAGCTGCTGAACCAGAGGATACGGGACCTGCAGGGTCGAGAGGAGAGCCAGGTACACTCATCTCTTCCTCATGACTTATTACCACATCCTGTTTTATTAGTACACAGTATCTCACAAAAGTGAGCACACCCCTGACATTTGTGTAAATATTTTATTATCTTTTCATGTGACAATACTGAAGAAATGACACGTTGCTACAATGTAAAGTAGTGAGTGTACAGCTTGTGTAACAGTGTAAATTTGCTGTCCCCTCAAAATAACTCAACACACAGTCATTAATGTCTAAACCGCTGGCAACAAAAGTGAGTACACCCCTAAGTGAAAATGTCCAAATTCGGCCCAAAGTGTCAATATTTTGTGTGACACCATTATTTTCCAGCACTGCTTTAACCCTCTTTGGCATGGAGTTCAGTAGAGCTTCACAGGTTGCCACTGGAGTCCTCTTCCACTCCTCCATGACGACATCACGGAGCTTGTAGATGTTAGAGACCTTGTGCTCCTCCACATTCCGTTTGAGGATGCCCCACAGATGCTCAATAGGGTTTAGGTCTGGAGACATGCTTGCCCAGTCCATCACCTTCACCCCCAGCGTCTTTAGCAAGGCAGTGGTCATCTTGGAGGTGTGTTTGGGGTCGTTATCATGCTGGAATACTGCATCCTGATCATGATCTGCTTCAGTATGTCACAGTACATGTTGGCATTCATGGTTCCCTCAATGAATAGACTTATGCGTGCTGCCAGCATTGCTGAAGACAAGCAGACTAAGGACATGGATTTCTGGAACCATGTCCTGTGGTCTGATTACACCAAGATAAACTTATTTGGTTCAGATGGTGTCAAGTGTGTGTGGCGGCAACCAGGTGAGGAGTACAAAGACAAGTGTGTCTTGGGCACATGGTGGGAGGATGGAAAAACACAGTAACACCATACACAAAAAAGCAGTAGCAAAGGGCACCAGTTAAAAAATCAAATGGAACGAGAGATAAGAATACTGGAAAATTAAGGAATTGCTAAGGATGGCACAGGGAAGAGGTAAAGAAGGCAGCACCATGTTCCTATCTTCATGAGCAGGGGCCCTCATCAGAGCCCAAATCTTTAACATGAAAGGCATTGATGCCCCAACCTCCTAATTCTTCAGCCAGAAATAGATAACGAGACCTGTACCTAAGGCAGCACGTTACAAGAACACCAGCTGAAACAAGGAAGATTGTAATAAACCTTTAAGAAACTGTACCGAGCGAATTTCACCAAGCCACAATGCAGGGAGGAGCTACCAAAACTAAGGACAATGAGCTCCAAGAACTAGCTATTGTGGTACACCCGCTTTCAACTGGGCGAGCACGGGGAATTGATTGGGCTTCCCTTGGAATTTTATTAAAACGTTTATGCCAAACTTTGGAAACAGATTTGTATGTTTTTTAAATGGTCTATTAATAATGAGGAATTACCCACTAGTTGCACAAGAGAAGTTTTGCCCCTTCTTCCTAAAAAAAGGGGAATTAATTTTTGAAAGAAAGAAAAAAAAAACACCACTGGAGGCCTGTGGCATGTACATACTAGAGAGTCCTATTAAATGATCAAATGATAGACTGACAGGACATATAAAGACGTTTCTAAAAGCAAACCAAACGTGCCTGGACACACAATAATGGATCCTTCTTATACATGATTGTACTGTGTGAGATCTCCAATAGCATATCGACTCCAACATACCCATTCTGTGCCAGAGAGGAAACACCTTGGGCGTTAGCGGGAATGTTGATTATCTGGTGCTGAGCCCAGATTCTTTTCCATCAAAAAACATTTTAAACTGTACCTCTGAATAGTTCCATGCATTTTATTTTCCTTGCATGTGAGGGCTAGTTGCTTAAAAAATATGAAAAGTGGACAAAAAGTTGGATTTATTATAAAACCTCCCTCAGGTGTTATCACTGATTTGCAGGACAACCCGACTGTTAAAATATCAAACTTTTTGGCTGTCTAAAACGAGACTAGATTTGTTGTCGCCAGCCAAGGCGAGGCACAGCTAAGCTCTCATTGTCTGGGTTTAGCTCGTACAGTGCCAAAGTACTTTATCTGTCTTTATGTTCTGCTCATGTCATGTTCACGAACTCCACCCATTTACCGGTTTAAAAAGAAATCGACGTATATCCATTCTTCCTCACACTAACTGTGAGTTAGCATTTGGTAGAATTGAGAGACCGTCAGCCAATAAGACCTGAGTGTTTCCACGCGTTTTCCTGTAAACCCTGTCTGATTTGTCTCGCCTAATTTCACTGAAGATATAAAATACAGCGCCGCCATCTTCTTTTACTGATGTTCAGTTACGTAGAGACAAACCGCTCCAAGTGGAGAATTGTTCAGGGATAAAGAAAAAATCTACGGGACTGCAAAATGAATTAACCACCGCAATATTCTCAGGAGCTTGCAATTTATTAAAATTACAGCAGATTCGGGCCGAGACGCGTCGTCACAACGCGCGTTCAGCCAACGATTCAGTCTTCGCTTCACATACGTCGAACATAATTACAGCTAAAAGGTCTCATTTACCAACAAACCTCACTGTGAAAGACGGTGCAAAACTATTTTGTGCAATTGCAGGGTGGCCAATTCAAGTAGTTTTCTTGGGATGTAAAAGTACCAAAAAGACTTGGCGAGTTGCATCACAAATTTTGCAAAAAAGCCACAGCACAATTGAGTGTTTTTGGCTGCAACAATCACAATAAAAAAAATAAACCCTCCACGAAATCCTGCACGGACTGTTCAGTGTAGATAGTTTTACTGTATAACTTTTTATAGATATATATTTGTGTTTGGAAAGGAAGATAAAAAGTCTCTATCTCTCTCTCATCAGGAGGAGGTGGAGTTTTGTGAGCGATTGCGAGCGGCTTGTTTCCGATCTCGGCCTCAGGAGGATAACGTGATGGATCGCTGAGTTCCTATTGGGCAACATAAATCAATGCCATGCAGTGATTGGCCAGTGTGAAGGACGCGTCCTGACAGAAAAGAGACTGAGAAAAGACGAGTGCTTGCTTAACTTAACACACACACATTTGTCACATGTTTCATTTCTTCTGTGTTTTACAAGACCTGTGTTTATGAACTTAAAGGTCACGTACACATTGTACATTCTGTTCGTAACGTGGCTAAAGAAACAATGAATCCATGTTTTGCCCATTTACACACACACTGTAAGCCCAGGAAGTGAGTTAAAATGCATTATTTATATATATATATATATGTTTTTGATTCTTCCTGGTCTAACTGGTTCCACACGCCCATGATATCGTATCAGTGTAGGTACGGGTTTAGATTTTAATCACAAGCTTTTACAATGAGCCACTGGTTAGCCACGCTGAAATCTGATTGCTAAAGGTCACTGTTGTGTTCACCAAGTGCTGACCATAGCATCAGTTAAAATCCAAACCACATCGCAACACAATGTAAAGGAAATGAAATAAAACAATAAAGAGTTGTGCACTGAACAGAAGGCTCGCGTTCGTTGCTGGGTAAGTGTCCAAATGTTTAAATTTGTTTTTGTTTTAAACACTTTCGTGTGTTCAGGTTAATTCAGAAAAGAAAGTAAAAAATGAAAGATTGCAGAATCAGAACTGGACAAGCAAAACACAGCGAGGCAGCAAAATAACAAACACACCCCTGAAATATTTACACATGCAAACAACAGACCAAAAGGAGCATCCAGTGACCGGTGGGGGTAAACAAATACTGTGGAAATGGGGGCGGGGGAATAACAGGAAACAATGACCATATAAAAAAAATTCCTAGGACGGACAGGCAAGTGGATGCACATATTATGAAGGGAGAACAAGGACAAAATTGTGATGTGATGGTGTTTGAGATTTTATTAATGAAATGATGGTAAGACAATGACGTTGTGGTGTTTGTTCTTCTGGTATCTTTCTTTCCAGTAGTTTGATCACATCAACTGATCATCTATGTTACTAAAAGATGTCTTCAGAGAGAAATAAATAAATAGAGAAAGAGAGATTCAGCAAGAAAAAAATTACAACAGGAATGATGCCTTATAAAGGACAGGGTGAGGCCATGAAGTTTGTGGTTGTTGTGGAAAATCACCTTAGCCAAAATAAAAATCTCTGAGTCCAGGGGTTTAAGATGCCAAAAATCAGACTCTTAATGAAGAATTATAAAAGCTGTGATGTCTGCAGATCATCCGATGAGTACAATCAGTGTTCATGCTTTTATACAGTACTAAAGCACTGATCTCATTAGGCAATGGGGTTTCCCCATTTTTTTCTTTTTATCTCATTTCTGATGACTCGCCAAATTATGTTTCTTTCTTCATATCTGTAAATGGGGTGCAAGTTCAGTCAGCTTATTTTTTAAAGAAGTTTTTTATTTTACAGACTTACATCATGGATTTCAACAATACATCTTAAGAAATCATTATCATCAAACTGAAGATGCAGACTTAAAGAGAAACTCTGTCTTTATGCAGGTACAGAGGGTGACTTTTCTGAGAAATGACAGAGCAACTTTGAAGAAAAAGATAACTCTAATTGAAGAATGGGCGCTCCATGATCTCACTGACTTGAGCCTCACTGAGTTACACATTCTTTCTTGTGATCTATATTGGTTACACATGAATGGATCTTACTTTTGATTGCTTAAACTTAACATACTGATTTATTCAATGATTTCTTTAATGTATCAACTCACTTTTATTGTCACTACAATTACATTGCATTTGCATTCATGGCATCTGGGAGACTGTGGTATATACTGATGTTGGTATGGTGTGATTGGAGTAATTATATATATATATACACACACACACACACACACACACACCACACACACACATATACATACATACGTACACACACACACACACATGTTAAATTACCACGCTACACAGTTGGGAGCCTTGATGGCACAGCACACTGATTATGAGCAGCACATCACACCCACACACAGTCTCAGTAGCCCAACGTCACACTCTGTAGTCCGTAGCAACAAAAGGAAGAAGCAGGTTTTTGACCAGGACGCATTCTGAAAGCCCTTAACGAACATTTAAATACTATTGTAGGGAGAGAGCCCATTGGCCACGTAGTTAATAAGGGTGAAATTTTAACCACGACTCACACCCCACTACATTCCCTTAGTATAGAAGGCATCATACCATGGCTTGGTTTGTTATTAAGAATGTTGTTAGATTTCACCCCACAGGACTCTACCATTTATGCCTTTGTGATCTCCGTCATGCCTTCCAACCTGTTTGAACATTAACCTCTAGTAACATTTAGTTACTTTTAGTTCTATGTTGCTATGATCTAGAAAGTCTGTGTGGTTTGCTGCAGTCAGGCGCCTGGAGAGTCTGAAATGAACACACACAAACTGACAGATATGAGTGTGTTCAAAAGAGACTTCCCGTTTATTCATTCAAAGCAGAAGAATTTATACACATTGTACACATTGATAACAGCACTGCGTGGATGGTTTCTGTTGGTCCAAGTCTCAGACAGATTTAGTCAAAACACACAGCACATAGTTATGATACAAAATAAGTCTCATGTCATGTTGACACAGAAGTACATAATAATATAATCAAGGATAGCAGTTGATCAGCTTATTCAAAGAGGTAACTAAATGATTACATTCATCATATATTTGAGAGCAGTTCATAATATAAGAGGGTACATCATATAAAATATAAGATTATAAAAGAGAAACCTTTCAAATGTCAATTAACTTTTTATATTTATACACCCACGAAGTAGGCTAGGTGCCCTGCGATGGACTGGCACCCTGTCCAGGGTGTACCCAGGCTTGTGCCTGATGCTTCCTGGGATAGGCTCCAGGTTCCCCGCGACCCTGAAGCAGGAATAAGCGGTTGAAGATGGATGGATGGATGGATGGAAGTAGGCTAGACTAACGTCGGTTCCAGTTTTTGACCATTAATGGTACATTCACGTGTATCCTCCCGCTGAGTTCGTTGGACCTCCCCAATGTCTATACCATGGTTACGCCCTTGCCTCCAACTATGTGCTGAGATGTATGTACTACTCTCTGCAGCTCATTTCAGTTGAGGGCCGTACTGTTCCTATACGAGACGTTGATGCAGCCAGACAGGATCCTCTCCACAGTGCATGTGTAGAACTATCTGAGGATGCTGGCGCTCATCCCAAACTTCTTCAGGTGTCTAAGGAAGAAAAGCCACTGGCGTTTACTACGGTCTCTGTATGGACAAACCATGTTAAGTCATTGGAAACGTGGACCCCAAGAAACTCGAAGCTGCTGACCCTTTCTACTGGTACTCTGTTGATTGTGATGGGGCTGTGCTTTCTATCCTGCCTCTTAAAGTCCATCACAACCTCCTTGGTCTTGTTGATTTTTAGAGAGAGGTTGTTCTCCTGGCACCAGTGTGTGAACATAACTCTTGTGACTGTCGTGTCGTCAGCAAATTTGACAATGACGTTGGAGCTGTGGGTGGCCACACAGTCATGTATGTACAAGGAGTACAGGTGTATGCTGAGAACACAGCCCTGTGGAGCTCTGGTATTAAGGGTCAGTGGTGAGGAGATGTTGCTGCCCATTTTGACCACCTGGCATCTACATGAGAGAAAGTCCAAAACCCAAGCCCAGAGCCTGGAGCTTAATGTCAAGTTTAGAGGGCACTATGGTGTTAAATGCTGAGCTGTAGTCCACAAACAACATTCTTGCTGGGGACTAAACCATTTTTAGGGAGGCGAGATTTGATATTTGGGAAGATTCTTTCATGAAATTGCATGTTTATGTGATCTTCTTTAAGCTCTCAGGCATACAAGTTGAAGCTATAATATATATATTCTATAATTATTCATAGAGTAGCCTATATAGCGTAACTAATGGATTTAGTGGGGCCCCCTGGGCAATGGCATCCCTTATAATTGTCAGTGCCTTTCACTCCACCTGCCTGAAAGTTTCCCCCACTACACTGTACTCAGTGCAGGATGCCAGCTTGAACAGGATGAGAACCGTTGGTCGGTGGCAACCTGCGATGGGCACAGCTCTCCAACACTTCCTCCCCCATGGGCAGGGCAGTTCAGTTCTTCCTATCCCGTTATATTTATTACTGAGATGTTTCGACAAGAATGTAAAGATAAATAACAAATGACAGACCGAGTATTGTTTTCTGCTACAAAAAGTCCAAAATTATGACAAAAAGGTTTGTTTTCAAATAAATAATTATTTAATATATATGTATTTTAGTAAGAAATATAAATTATTTGGCAGCTCACGCCACAGCATGTGACAATGGGTTGTTTATACCCCATGGTAACGACCTGAGTACGCGCACTTGCCCGTGCCCATGGGCCTCAACATGCTTGGAGCTCTATCAGACAAGCAGCTGCTCCATTCTGAACTCGTTCTCTGATATTTCGTACAACTACAACTATTTGTGAAATTAAAATGAAAGTAAGCTAATCAATCTCATCTAATTGTCTCAACACTTTCTCCATTTTAGAAAGATTTGATGGACGTGCCAAAGATCCACTATTTGCCATATACACAAAATTATGTATTGAAATGGCTCAAGGGCAGATTTCTTTTGCGATACCAAAACTTATGTGACATTTTTTTTTTAAAGGATGACATCATCACACACACACACCATTTTATTGGTAAACGTCCAGCTGGATGGAAACAGGTGGGAGCTGGCGAGGGAATGTCTGTTTGTAGCTGTTACTAAGGTCCTGTGGTTCCTCCAAACTACATCCCATAAAAAACACACTGTTCCGACCAAAGGTGTAAATCACAGAGGGTCATTTTCCTCGCTCCAGCACACCTGAGCGAACATGCCAAATGCTTCAGCTGTGTTTAAACAGGATACGACACTTGACCGTACAACACTGTAGTCCTCCAGGAATGCATGATTACAATACATTTTTATGGGATTATATTCAGAATCTGAACTTTCAGAACTCAGGACTGAGAACTGTACTTGTTTTAAGAGCTGTAAATTCTCACATCAATAGATCTCTTTTCCATTTATGGAAATCTGACACTGGAATTCCTGAAGGTGTCTTCCTTTCACATGTGGATACTTTGTTTTTTAAAGAGATATCTTTTTTATTTTTACTTTGTAATGTCTGACACCTAAAGACCTAAATTAAAAGGTCTTTATATGCTTACACACTTATCTTTATAAAACTACCCAGAAATAATGGTAAAATTGTTAAAAAAAAAAAAAAAGTTAATAAGTGAAGATATAGTTTGGTAATTAGATATGTTGGACATCACTTATACTAACAGACACAAACCACGTCTCGTTCGCTGAGTTTGACACATACAGGCCACGCCTCCTTCACTCCTTCACAAACTTTCTTCCCCTTTTCTCTTTCTTTGTGCAGTTTTGGACAAGAACTGAGTGCTCACACAATTATCTGTTATTTACACAATTATGTGTTTAATAAATGATTAAAATTGTCAAAAAAACTTGAAGACAAGAACTGAAAAAAGTTAGATTTTGGTGCGTGTGTGTGTGTGTGTGAGAGAGAGAGAGAGAGAGAGAGAGAGAGAGAGAGAGAATCAGAGAGAAGAGGAAGTAAAAGGTTAGTCTCCACCCCACAGGTCACTCGCTGTCTCTCTCTTTCTCTTGTTGCTGTGTGTGCTTATCGTCAGATGCTGTTGGAGTGGGTTGTGTTGTGTTGTAGGCAATGTGGATGGTGAGACGGGTGACAAGGCAAGGCTGCAGACATACCTGGCCAGGTAAGATACAGAGAGGGAGTTTCACAGCTTTATGTCTGTTTCTCTGTCTCTCTTTCTGGGAGTGATTGGTTTTCAGTTCAATGCTGTGTGCGTGTACGTGTGTGTGTGTGTGTGTGTGTGTGTGTGTGTGTGTGTGTGTAAAAACAACTAATTCTGTATGAAATACAGTGCATTTCTCAATGTATTTCTCTCGCAAAATTTCACAAAGTTCCGTTCAGCTGGAGATCGCTCTTACACAGTCAGCTGCGAAAGTAAAAAAAAAAAAGAAATAAATACAAGAAGTTAAAAATTAACTTTGGATCTCCCCTGCAACATCTTAGTGAGGTCTGTGGGGGAATTATGATTAATTATTATGCAAGTGTGTGTGTGTGCGTGTGTAAGAGAGAGCGAAAGAGAGAGAGGTACAATATCTAGTAAAGAATATCTATACTACACTCAGAAAGGGGGCACAAACTCTCAAACAGATCTCGTTTGTAATCTAATATCATTTACACGGTTTGGCTGTTGGCGCATAGTGGCTTAGTGGTTAGCACGTTCGTCTCACACTTTAAGGGTTGAGGGTTTGATTTCCGCCATGTGTGTGTCCTATGCTCCCTAGGATAGGCTCCAGGTTCCCTTTGTCTCTGAAGAAGAAGATGGATGGATGGATGGATATAATGCATAATCTTTTGAACGGATCTTGTTTGTAATCTAATATCAATTACACTGTTTGGCTGTTTTTTTTTTTGTTGCCAACCACATTTCTTTTCAAGTACATCCGAGTCTATGAAAACGTTCCAGTTTGACGACAGTACTAGAGACACGTGCTATCACACAGTCTGCAATGGAATGAGGCCAGGATTTTATTGGGATATCGTACAGTGTCGCGAACAATAACCTTAAATAAAAGAGTGCTGAAATCGGATAAAAAACAGATTAAGGTATCACATGGTTCTCTAAAAGGGAGCGAAATCCAATCTCTGCAACCACACCGGACTACACCAGTAACTATAACTACCCTGGAGAAGATTTTGAAAGTGTATCGAACACCTTTTGTATAATCTCTCAGGGCAGAACCCTATCCGAACATTTTCAAAAAAATTTCGGCTGACCTGTATATGGATTCCAGGCCTTTAATAAAAACTCTTGTATCCAGACGGTTCAACATGAACATGGGCAAACTGCACACGCTGTTACCGTGTCATAAAAGCATTTATAAACTTCTATTAAACTTATGATATTGTGGCATGTGCGAATATAAATGATGCATTAAACCAGCTGGAGCTGTTATTCTAATGGGAATCACTCCTAATTCACTGCATTTTTCAAAAGTATGTCACACCCGTTCCTTCGTGTTTAAACACGATCAGTAACTATGAGGAAGCTAAGCAAAAAAAGATGCAATATCATCTTTTTTCAAAGATCTTTCATGCGATACCTCTGACAATGAAACACAGAACAGAAATTCAAGCAAGGGTTGACGTTTGGGAGCTGATTTGCATATTCTAGCATCCTGCCCAGGTGATCAGATTATTATACCCTGTAGGAACTGAAACTGAGATTTTAGGTCATGAGCCTGCACACAAACTGCTGACTTGATGGTGGGAAAAGACAATCTAGTCCACAAAATGATTTGCATATAAAATGTGATCTTGCAGATGTCTTCACCCCTGTTGGTTGGTGTGGAATCTTTCAGTTAGATGTGGAGAAATCTGACGCCATCAGATGTTGTTACTTAAACATACCTGCATCGAGAAGCCCATGGAGCAATCAAAACAAGCCAAAGAGGAAGTTATCGCACTGCACATGTCACATGCATTTCTTAAAGATGATTGGAAGGCTGATAAACTCCTGGTGTCTACACACACACTGCGCTGATGTTCATGAGGCCAGAGCTCAGGTACACGCCTTTGTCTGAACACACCATGTCAATATCAGATGATGTGGATGTATGCTGGTAAGACCTGCTCAGGGGGTTTGATGATTTAATCACTAACAGGAAGTAAAAAAATGGCCATGTTGAACCAACGCCTCACACCACATACAACACAAACAGCTAGTCACACCATAGTCATACCAGGTGTAATAAATGCTTGAAAAAAGTCAATAGTTAACACTGGGCATGTTACTGTTAAAGTTACATATAGAGTGATGAAGCGGAGAAGTTATTTTTCTTATAGCAGCACTTCCCCAAGTGTTTTATTCCTCGTATACCATAGCACTTCACCAGAGATGACAATTATTCATTTATTAAAAGACGACGCATAGTTTTCATCCATTTGATTCCACGTTCATTTTTTTTTCGAAGATGTAAGTAAGAACACAAACTAACTTTCACGACATTAAATGTAACAATAAACAGACAAAAATTGTCATTCTGTAATAAATATAAATTGCAATTGTTGGCAAGATGCTGTGGTGTATGAATGTAAGAGTGTTTATTTGTTTATTTATTCAGTCCAGAACTGTGCTTTTATTCAGCTGAAACCTGCCGAGATCATGTGTCTTAACACGTGCGTATTAACCGTTAGAGTTTAAACAGAATGCACACCATCATGACACGTTGAACAATAAGAATATCTTCAGTCAGATTTTAGACAGATGGACATCTCATTTCAAAGGCTTCATGCATCACAAAATTGCAAAATGTGCAGGACATTCAAATGACAAATATGCAAATGCATAGAGTTCGTCTGCAAGGACGAGCGAGATGGAAAGAAGTGACTACGTGCATTTGCACAGATTTTCCAGCAGGGGATAAAGTCAGTGTTTAAATGCGATGTTAGTTTACTCGCATCTCTCTGGGCTTCTTTTACACCATTAAAGACTAGCTGATTATTATGGTCTGTTTACTTATACTCAGGATATAATTTCATATTCTAGTGTTTAATTAGCTTTGTTGTAACGATTGATTGGATTACCTCAGGTTGTTTCAAGCCCAGTTCATCACCCCCCTTGTTGTTTTCAAACCAGCTTTAACCTCCTGAACTCTACGAAAGCCATTAGTTCAAATCTTCCACCTCTCACTCACTAATCCCAGAAAAAAAATTCTCTTTAATATCGCCGGATATTTAACAGTGATTTCATCGTTTAGATATCAACCCAACTTTGTGACAAACATTTGTGACGAACGAGAGAGAAAAAAGTGAGTTTTAACTGAAATTAAAACCGCACGTCCACCTGGAAAGTTGCTAACTGAAATGTAATGTTCAATGGTTCATTTACTGTGTAAAGTTTTTATTATTTTATATTCCAAGCATTGGCTGAAGAGTTACAATTAAATTATTAAAATAGTCTGAAATCTCTTGCCCAGATGCAATTCAAAATGATTGAAAAAAATTTATTTTTCTTCACATAACCAAACACTTTTATAGCCGTATTTCCAAAAAAAAAAAAAAACCCACAAAACACTTGACACCTAGTATACTTTTCCTTAAACTATTGCCTTTAAAATGTGAGTTTACTGTTGTGTGGAGAAAGCGCTGAGCCTTTTGTTTCAACTTGAAAAAGAAATAAATTCTGTTTTTATGGAAACTATGGAGATAGTAAGAAGAGATCTGATTTTCTCTTGTTATTATATATTATAATCTCTCTTTCTTATTGTTTTCATGTTGCTAATGCTCAATAAACCTCAGGGATTAAACTGTAAATGAGACCAAAGATTAAACCTAAAAGCGGCTTTTGCTATACGTTATTGATATGGCATTACACAATCAGTAAGTGATACGAGTCACAAGACCTTATGAGCTAGCCGTCGCACCTACTATGTGTATTTAAAAGAGATGAATATACAGTATCTCACAAAAGTGAGCACACCCCTCACTATTTTTGTAAATATTTGATTATATCTTTTCATGTGACAACACTTGTCATGTACCATGGGGAGCACGAAAGCAGATGCGGGTGGCAGGATCAGTTCATATAATCCAAGGTGTGTTCAAAGTTCGTAGTCGTAAAACGGGCAAAGGTCAAGTGATCGGGTGAACAAAACAATACGGGGCAAGGCAGAATTTGAGGTCGGGAACATAAGCAGAGGTCAAGGTAACCAAGCGAATAAACACTGGAAACAACGGCTTGGAATAATGACAGAGAACAAGTCTACTGAACGTATACTTTTTAAAGTGAGATTGAATCCAAGGTAACTAAATAGCTGTGGTGAGAGAGTGACATGAGTGCCTGCAGGTGTGTGTAATCAGAACTTCGGGGAGGGTGAGCACATGCGTGTGTGGGAGGTGTGTATTGCTTCTTGGGAAACCGAGTCCAGGTTGGACTGAGATTTGACAACACTGAAGAAATGACACTTTGCTACAATGTAAAGTAGTGAGTGTACATTTGTCATTTAAACCCCTTGTATCACCTTGCTTCACTTTGTATTTTGTTCCTCGTGTTTCGGTTCATGGTTTTTGATTAAGATCAGATATGATAAACTTTATTGATCACACACTGGGGAAATTCCCTCGTTACAGCAGCTGATTAACGTTAATATTTACATTACTGCATTTGGTGGATGCCCTTATCCAGAGCGACTTACATTTATCTCATTAATACAACTGAGCAGTTGAGGGTTAAGGGCCTTGCCCAAGGGCCCAATAGTGGTAGCTTGGCAGTGCTGGGGATTGAGCTTGACCTTCTGATCAGTAACCCAGAACCTTTAACCACTCAGTCACCACAGCCCCACTGATCTTGTTTTTTGTTTCTTGTTTCGTGCTTTGCCTTGCCTGTTTCCGACCTGTTTGAAGATCACCTGACAATTTGCCTGTTCTAACCACGCCTGTGTTTTACGATTTGGATTTGTTTGCTTATATCTCATCTAATGAAACTCTTACCTGCACTTGCATCCGTCTCAACCTTCATTACGTGACAGAATAATTTGCCTACACCACGTATGCAGCAGGAAAGTGAAGGAGAAATCATGGCAAGGTAATAAAGAACACCATACATAGACGCAATTCAATCAAGCTTATGGATCCCCCAGAGCCTTACGATGGATTTTTTGGCTACCCTGAGTATTTTCTGTTTTACTACCAATTACATTTTTTTGAGCCTAGCTCACTACAAGCCTGAACAGAAGCAGTGGCTGGGGTTCATACTGAGATTCACAAGGTAGCCTTCCCTGTAGAGCTCCAGCCAGAGGTCAATGTGGCGGCCTTGACTCCAGAGCTCCAACCTAAGACCCACGGTGTGGTCTCACCTGCCGAGCTCTAGCCAAAGGTCAATGTGGCGATCTTCCACGTCAAGTTCCAGTGGAAGGCTTGAAGAGACGGCCTCCCAAGCCATGTTCCTGCCTGAGGTCGAAGAGATGGCCTCCCAACCCATGTTCATGTTCCAACCAAGTTCAGCCTGCAAAGTCCTTGAGGAGCATGCTATCTGAGGGACAATGCCTGCATTGGGACCTGAAGGGGCTGTGAAGACATTTTGCCCAGAGATCCAGGACTGGGGAAGTGTTTTTTTGTGCTCCAGGAATAACTTTCTTGGGGTTGGGGTCTGTCACGAGTTTCCCTCGCTTCTAGATTTTTTAGTGATGTTGACTTTGTTTACTTTTGACACTTGTGTTTTGTTATGGTTTATGTCCTGTCTCCACCACTGTATTGTTATTGGTTGCTTCCCTTATGTGTCATCATCAGTCTCAGCTGTTTTGTGTTCACCCTTGATTACATTTGTCAATTAAACTCCTCGTGTCTCATTGTTCGATGCAAAATATTGAGTGTTACCACCTTTGTGCTTTATTCCTTGTGTTTTGGTTCATGGTTTTTGAACTTGTTTCTTGTTTCTCATTTCATGCTTTCCCTTGCCTGTTTCATGCCATTTGCCGATCACCTGACCCTTTCCCTGTTCGGACCATGCCTGTATTTCATGATTTGGATTTGTTTTGTTTGCTTGGATCTGCACTTGCATCCGTCTCCACCTCCATTACGTGGCAAAAATAACGTTTATTTGACTTTTTACACAAATGTTTTCATGGCTTTTGTGGCAAAATCCCACATACTGCAGTATACTTAAGTATTTACTATGGTAAACTGTAATAGTATTCACTACACTTTGTTAATGTATACTACAGCATAATTTATAAACTACAGGGACTATAGTGAATTGATAAACAGTGTTTGAAATATTAGAGTTAGAATACTATTGGGTACTACAGTGTGTTCTACAATGTATTCTACAGTGTATTATTACAGTAATTACTATAGTTACTATAGTAGAGTTACCATAACAAGAGGGAGAGAGACGGAGAGAGAGAGAGAGAGAGAGAGAGAGAGAAGAGAGGGAGAGAGAGAGGAGAGAGAGAGAGAGAGAGAGAGAGAGAGAGAGAGAGAGAGAGAGCGCACTTTTGTATGTACTAAGACATTTGAGAATTATGTCTCAGTGGGAAGGACCTCAAGAAGAAAAGCGTTATTGTAGTCAATCCCATAATACACTCTAAACACACACAAACACACACACACACACACACACACAAACACACACACACACACACCCTGGGAAAATTGTCCTTTACTGTAGGTGATTGTGTTGTTACTATTAATTACTTTCAGAATAAATTCATGCTTAATCAGTTTATAGTTACATTTAATGTCCGCAAAAGTTCTCACATTATATCAGCTATAAACAGTCATAAATAACTCTTTCCTCTGAGTGTGTTACATCACCCTGTGATGCAGCATGAGCAGCAGCTTGAAAAGATGCATTGGCATGTTTTGGAAGAAGCACATGTTAGCCTTCACACTCCCGGGCTGGTATCTGTCATGGGATAGGGGGAGACCTAACTGGCAGGTGAGGATTGGCCAAGAATAAATTAGGGAGAAAATCAGAGGGGAGTGCCTCAGAATGGTTAATCAAGTTCTCAGGAGCAGAGAAGTGATATTCTCAATCTAGTCACATTTTTTCACATGGCTGTAAAACACAGAGGCATATTGTTTCTTTTCCTAGTCGTAAAATAACCTGAGGGGTGTTAAATGGGAAAATCTGATCAGCAGCTAAACGGTGTTACTGTGGTAATGTCAGAATGCAGCGGTGTGAGACAGTGTCATACTGCAGGGCAAAGCTTTATTAGATTATAGGGTTGAGTGAGAGCTCTGTGTCCAGTAACCTGCAAGAACAGGAAGAAGTACCGAGCTGAAAACTCTGTAAAACTCTGCTCAGGATGTGTGAGATGTGTGTGGTGTTGGTTTGGATTTTTTTGTGGGAGTTTTTTGGTGAAGTTCGCAAAAAAATTCTTTTTTACAGGCAACATACATGGTGAAAAGGAATGAAATGTACAGTCTACTGTAATGTTTGTGATCTCTCTCTCTCTCTCTCTCTCTCTCTCTCAGGATGAAAGTGAGAAGGCACCGGAGCATACTATTCTGCATAGCTGGAGTTTGTTTGCTCTCTCTGTTGTATTGTTATAAAACTCTTTATCAGGAAGCTCTGCTGCAGGGACTGTCCACTTACAGCTCTCGACTGTCAGGATTCACAGGTGTACTGTGGCAAGACACATTGAGTGCAACACTCCTCTCTGACACTTATAAGCAGAAGGCAATTAGGCTGCAGGCAAATCGTAGGAAGGTAAAGTCAATTTCACTGACCAACCATGCACTGCTAAAAACTCTCAGAAATTCAGGAACTAGACTGTAATTTTCATTGTTGCTGGTGAGGTACCATCAAGGGTACACCTTTGTATCTTTAATTTATAGTGTTTATAATTTTAAGGTACATAACTGGATACATCACATGCACCTTACCCAGTAAAATATAATTACACTTGATATACTCTAATGTACTCCTGAGGGCACCACTCTAGCAACAAGGGAAAGTATTCTGGTTTATTTTTGCAGTGCATGAAGGGTTCTTAGCCTCTAGATTATTGGGATTATCATCAACTCTAAATGAGGCCTTTTGTTGTCATGTTTGTCATTACAGTAGGTGATTTATTACTGTAGGGATGTGGCCATTTCACAATGTATAGTAATTGTACACCAGGTCGAATAGACACCCTGTAAGAATTGTAAAATATTTTTAGAATTGTCACCTTGACTTTCTGCTACCAGAAATTTGGATATTCATAGATGTTGGCTTTGCTTATTCTTGCAGAACCCACCAGAAGACGATTTGCTACTGCTAAACCCATCAGGTCCACATGGGGATCTTTCAAAACGATTGTACATTCTGAAGGATGATCCCACACCCTACTTCAGCCACACTGAGAATGGAGTGCTGTGCTTCAGTGAAGGGACAGAAATGGAATCAAATATGCTGCAAGACGCCATGGTTGATGAACCTCAAAGTGTGCTTTTGGAGCAACATGGAAAAAATGGAACCATTCCTCAAGATCACCCAAATTGCTTTTGTCACCAAGGTTGGCATGGCCCTAACTGTGGTGTTCCTACAGTGGTGCAACACTCAAATCTTCCCACCAAATCACACCTGAAGCCCAGGAAGGTTCCACGTCGAATCATAAATGCAATCAACATCAATCATGAGTTTGACATGCTGCATGCCAGGTTTCATGAACTTGCAGGTGCCGTGGATCTCTTTCTGGTGTGTGAGTCGAACTACAGTGCATATGGTGAGACCAAACCCCTGAACTTCCTTCGACTCCTCCTCAATGGAACGTTCGATTACGTGAAGGACAAAATCCTCTACGTCTTCCTGGACCATTTCCCCAAAGGTGGCAGAGCTGATGGCTGGATTGCAGATGATTACCTGCGCACCTTCTTGACTAAAAACGGATTGAAAAGGGTTCAAGGTCTGAGACCTGATGATGTGTTCATTCTGGACGACGCAGACGAGATTCCGCTTCGGGAAGGAATGCTTTTCCTTAAACTCTACGATGGTTGGACAGAACCATTTGGGATTCACATGCGGAAATCCTTGTATGGATTTTACTGGAGGCAGCTGGGAACGCTGGACATTTTATCCGGATGTACCATAGGTATGCTTCTTTCAGTATATAGAGGGGATGGGATTCTGCTACGACGGCGGAATTATTACAACATGTTGGGTTTTCGGGAGTACGAAAAGAAGTCAGGACAAGTTCTAATGCCATGGTCCATTGGAAGCCCAGTTCACTATGCAGGATGGCATTGTTCATGGTGCTTCACACCAGAGGGAATTTATTATAAACTGATTTCTGCACAAAATGGAGATTTTCCTCGCTGGGGAGACTTTGAGGAGAAACGGAAACTGAGTTACATCAGGGAGTTAATACGAACTGGTGGCTGGTTTGATGGGACATTATCAAGCTATCCTCTAGCAGACCCTAAAGAGCACATGTTTGCTCCCAAATACCTGCTGGATAATTTTGAGACATATCGCTATTTGTTAGAGAATCCATATGTGAAGGAGTAAAAATGAGCAGCAAAGTATATCTGATAGCTGGAATACCCCAAAATGCTAAGTCACCTTTGGTCAAGTAATTGAACCCTGCATGGCCATTTAATCTTGCTTTATCAAAGTTGGTACTTAAGCAGAAATGATTACTGAACATAATATTTTTTGAATAGTAAATGAAAGCTAGTACAGTAGGAGTATACTGCTGCATCTAAGCTCTCGTGCATATATAAATGTTTTAATCCGACATGTTGGTTCTTTATTCGACCTGATTTCACACATTGACATAATGAACATGAATAACATTATATCAGTGTAAATGCTTTTTTCCTTGTTGAATGAATGCCAGACAGTTAACAGTTTTGGGCTAATAATATGTTATTTAGCTAGCGACCATGTACTAATAACTGTATAAATAGCTTGTTAATGACTAATTAGCCTGCTGAAGTTAAACAGTTCTCTATTAAATTAAATCAGGTGTGTGCCTAGAGGCCTTTAACCAGTTGAGTAGCTAGTTACATTTTTACTATTCAAGTGACTAATTAACCAGGTGAGTGGCTAGTTATCTTTAATCAGGTGTGTAACTATTGGCCTAAGCAAGTGTCTGGTGGCCTTTATCCAGGTCTAAATTCCTTTGCCCAGGTGAGTGGTATGCTGTCTTTATCCAGGTGAGTGGTTAGCTGTCTTTATCCAGGTGAGTGGTTTGCTGTATTTATCCAAGCAAATGGATAGTGGCCTTTACCCAAGTGAGTGGAGAGATGCCAGGCTGTCAGGAGGTGACTTCCTCCTCACTTTTGTCCAAACAAAGGCTACTGCAGTGCGAGAAAACACCGAGCCTTTTTCAGAGAGGGAGCAGAAACAGGATCCAAGCCTTTCTCTGGGTTTTGTCTCTGGGACAACCGTCTCTCTAGAAAATGTCACTGGGACCACTGGGACAACCATCATAAGAGGCTTTGGACCAAATGCCAAAACGCTCACTATTACCAGAGGACAGAGACAGATTTTTATGTCACATTGTGTGTTTGTGTGTGTGTGTGTGTGTGTGTGTGTGTGTGTGTGTGTGTGTGTGTGTGTGTGCATGTGTGTGTGTTCAGAAGAATTTAAGGTAGCGAAAATATCCTAAATATAGAACCAATTCTGGCTCATTTTCCCACATTAATTCTATATCTGCAGATTTTTTTTTTCTAGAAGGAAGTAAAACTGTCTGCCAGTACAAAAGGACAGTATAAAGCTTGAAATGAATTAATAATGTCTTGGAACCTGACCTCACACACATTCCAAGGGACTTAGCCCTTTTATTCATAGCCTTGATTGTTTTAGTTCACTCTCATCACACAGAATGCTAGTCGCTGGTTGCTAGCAAGCGTTTCCTAATCCTTTTATACTGCTGTTTGTTGTGGTTTCATCGTAAGCGCCTAGCTTAGCAACTTGCTAGTCTGCTGAGCATGCACTGCTGAGCATGCACATCAGCTTTGAACCCTAAATGGTCCAGAGATTTAATATTTAACAAGTGAAAATGCTTTTATTGTAATTAATAGTCCTGGCACAAGTTGGTACCAAATTGAATAATAATGTTTCTCAGTTTTATTTTACATCACAAGCAGACCTTTAAGGTCCTTTTAAAAAAGAACAGTGAAGTAACGACTAAACAATCCTGTTTTTAATCACGTCAACACTCCTCATGTATTAGTTATGGAATTAAACCCTCAGTAAATATGCTAGCTCCCTTTAGCATTTCGGTCAGTTCAGGTTTTTCACCCCACGTCATTATTCAGAGCTACGATGAGGTTTTATGATTTATTTACAGTGGATACATATAAGAACGTATGATGTTGATTCTTTGCATTTCTTTGATAAATTATTATTTAAAAAAATATAGATATTTTTTAAATCATAAAGTCATTTTTGTGCATGTACTTTTTTCGTTTCTCTACTTTTATTCATGTTCTGATAACAGGAATCAACCTGTTTCCTAGATGGTTCACATTATTTGTAACTATAAATGGATATCATGCGTCATTCATCAATAAACCTTTTTTTTTTTTTTAAGTGTAACTGTAGGTGTTATTGCAAAATAATCAACGCTGTTGTAACAGTACTTCCGCTTCATCACACCACCCTGTTGCTGCTCAATGACATTTTCCTCAAACCGTACCACACACACACACACAAACACTCACACACACACACAAACACACACACACACACACACACACAAACACACTCACAAACACACGTCCCATCCACCGCCAGTCTTATTGCTTTCAGAAATTGTTCTTATAAACCTTTTGTCTTTTTTCGATTATAATATTTAACAACATACACAAGCACAAACATTAAAATGATCGTTCAGTCATTAAAATGCAAAGTGTTTTAGCACCAATTTGCAGTCAAGATATTTATTTAAAAATATTTAAGCCCCTAAATTTTATTCTAGAACATGGAACAAAACCTGCAGTGTTGCACAAATAGAAATAATAATGTTAACAGTTATATAACAGTTAGATTACAGTTTTATGATGAAACACCAGACCCACAGAGAGCAAGACCAGAATCCAGAGTCTTAGAACTAATTTGAATTCAATTAGAATTAAATCAAAATATAAAGTATAACCGTTTTTTTTTGTCGTTGTTGTGCTAAGTTCGACTTTCTTTTCTGTATCTCTTTTACTGTTTCACACTCAGCTCGAGACCTAATATATCTAAACCACACACATCCTGCTTCACTGTTTCACACACACACACACACACACACACACACACACACACACACACACACACACACACACACACACACACACACACACACACACAGACACACATACACACACACACACACACAGACACACACACACACACACACACACACACACACACACACACACACACACACACACACACACACACACACACACACACACACACACACACACCCACACACACACACACACACACACA
Organism: Ameiurus melas; assembly: GCA_012411365.1. Classification (NCBI taxonomy): domain Eukaryota; kingdom Metazoa; phylum Chordata; class Actinopteri; order Siluriformes; family Ictaluridae; genus Ameiurus; species Ameiurus melas. The sequence continues at coordinate 27,824,308 of CM022765.1, forward strand.
CGCACACCCACACACCCACACACACACTCACACGCACACACACACACCCCGAACACTGAGCAGGTTTTCGGGGAGATAAGAGTTTTTGGCGATACGTGGTGTTTGTGTTGCTCTATAGTTTTCACCCCCAACCACAGAAAGTTCTCATTTATTTTGTACTTATTACGCTACAGTTCCATTTGATTGTATAATATTCATTATCCCTAATATTTGCATTACAAAAACCGTAGCACATAGAACTTGCTTATTTTATTTAGAGTTAAAAAAAATCAAACAAACAAACATGCTAAAGCCTTAGCCACACCACACCTCATCATGCTGGTGAACTGAATAATTAGCAGGTTCTTACATTCATGAAACAGGATCTATACTTCTTATAGGACCACTTTCTGAGAGGAAACATGTCCCAGACACATGGTGAAGATTTGTTGATGTGTAGAGATGTTTTGTTTTTCATTTTGAATCAGTCCAGTTACTGATACAGACATGAGCTGATGTCAGAACTCAGTACTCTAATGAAAAAAAGGTCAAATATGTGTGTGTGTGTGTGTTTGTGTGTGTGTGTGTATACAATAACTATATGTGATTTCCTTATAACAGGCTGTTATCACGCCTCTGTGGCAGATCCACGTGTGAGGTTTATGAAGTTGGAATTGATTAAGCTGGATATTAATTCCACATGCCAGTCCTTATTGTCAGGGTTATGCTGAAAGATCTGAAAGAATTAAGAGAGAGAACTAAGATAGAGAATAAAGAGAGAGAATAAAGAGATGGAAAGAGAGAGAGAGAGAGAGAATAAAGAGCGAGGCTGGTGAGGGAATGACTTTATAGCTGCTGTAACGTAAGTGAGAACATAAACTAGTTTCATGAGCATCCTAAAACGTTAAATTTAAATATAAATGGCAAAAAAAAACAAAACATGACCTTCTTAAATAAAAAAAAAATGTAATCCTCTGTAAATTGCTGTGGTATAAGAGGAATAAAACATTTGGGAACATGCTGTCATAAGAAAATCTGAGTGGTAACATTAACTTCAAATCATCACCCCATGCAGTCTGGATACTCTCATTCCACGTTTGAGTTGATGAGGTACCCGTTGAACGTGATGTAGATGTCCACATCATCGCTGTAGATGGCGTTCTCACGCTCACGCTTGTACAGACGCACCCACACCTCATCGCTGAGCTCAAGGGTCAGCAGGATGCTCTGGCTCTGCATGATGGAGTGTTCTCCAGGTTGGGTGTACACCAGAGTGCGATCCTCCTCATTCTGCATAACATGAACGTAGGTCTCCTTGAAGTTCCACGTGTGCACGTTCACATTAAAGAAGTAGACACCTGGAATGCTGCACCGGAACTTGCCAGAGAACATGTCAAAATGGCCGGGCGCGTTGACGAAGACGGTGTCGAACAGAAGCACCTGATACGAGTCTGTGCTGTGGAGGGCTTTGCGGCGACCCACTGAGAATGTAGAGTGCTCTGACTTGCATGGAGCTCCAGATGCTCCAGCTTGACCTTTGGAGCCTTTGGGTCCTTCAGGACCTTGTGCTCCAGGATGACCTTCTAAACCAGGCTTTCCCAATGTTCCCTTTTCTCCCTTTTCTCCTTTATCGCCTGAGGAGAAAGGAACAGATTGGATTGAGTTTTAGGTGTGCACATGCTGTTTAGATACTGATCTCCTGTTTTCATCTCAGCCTGCCTGTTTGAAATGACATGTATGGATTTGTCTCTAATTACCTCTGATTACCATATCTTTGCTCCGACTCCCTTCTGAGACAGTAGGAAATACCTGAGTAAAGAGTTTTGATGTATACATCACACACACTCTGAGACACCTACGTTTATCAACACAAGGAACCCAAAGTGCTGTAATTTGGTATTTGTAATACCATCAAATAAAATAACCTAACCCTAAGTATGTTGATGAAGATGGTCAAAGAGAAAAAACAATATATCATAAAATACCAATGAATAATAAATAATAAATTGGCAATAAAATACCATTAGAATTCTGAAAGGTGTAAAATATCTTGCTTAGACACACAAGTAAGAGTCAGAGTTTTAGTTCAAAATAACCTAAATGGCAAATAATGGGTCGTATTCAGAGTTGGCGACTTATGTTCAAATTTTAGGTTGATGTGACACACACAGTCTGTGCACATTTGTATAATGTATGTATTTTTGTTATATTCAGAACTGGAACAAAAAGGTGATGTTTATAAATATATGCATATTGATTTATATTCCATCCATCCATCTTCTACCACTTATTCCTTCTTCAGGGTCACGGGAAACCTAGAGCCTATCCCAGGGAGCATTGGGCACAAGTCACGGTACACCCTGGACAGGGTGCCAATCCATCGCAGGGCACACAATCACATACACACTCACACATCCATTCATACACTACAGACAATTTTAGACACGCCAATCAACCTACCATGCATGTCATTTGGACTGGGGGAGGAAACCCCCACAGCACGGGGAGAACATGGAGGTGTGAGGCGAACGTGCTAACCACAAAGCCACCGTGCACTGATTTATATTCAATAGTTGCAAAACGTGCAAGGACTCGTATTCATAAACAGAGACTTTTATTTTGACATTTTCACATCTATCTCCTTCAGACCTGAATAATGTTCCAAGTTTCTGAAAAATATAATAGTACATATTCCCATGTTCAAAGGTGAGGCTTCGATAATTAGGCACCAATTAAAAATAATAAAAATTTCAACACTCTTTAATTATATTGTTTTGTTTTCAACGGACATGAGCTCAAAACAGTTGAACTTATAGCAACAATATACCAACATGAAATAAAAAATAAATAAATAAAATTGTTGGTCTATACTTTAAGCTTCTTCTCAAGGTTAGAAACAGTGTCACATTTCAAGTTTAATTTGAGAGGTTTTTGCTTTATAGATTGCACATTGTTTATAACAAAATAAACTTGGGAATCAATCAATGCAGTAAAGTTATTTTCTGTGTGCATATTTGAAACAATTTCTCTGTGACACAAAGTAGTGGTGCACCTCACACTTATCTGGGAAGACGTGTGTCATTCCAGAACAACCTTGTAATTTGCATCTTGCTGCTTCGTTTTCTCCACCATCATTTGGCAGGTGGTCCTCCATATCTATTTGGACTTCAAGAACTGGCTGCTGTTCCCTTGTTCCTCTCTTTTGTCCAGCTTCATCATGTGGAGTTGGACAGGTACTGGCTGTGTTAGAATTGCTTTACCTCCCTCATTTTTTTAAACAAGCACTTCGGCCACATTCATTTTGAATTCAAGGAGGTCCATGATTTTCTGTGGCTGATTTCCCTTGTTTTCATTGTCTCTGCCATACTCAAGCCAGTTGTTCACTACAGCAACCCAAAAGCATGAGAAATCATGCGCAGTGGCCAATTGAGGGACCTAATAGCAATCCTGTAAAGGCTGATTAGATGATCATTCTTGTCCACAGCTCCCATGCCCTAGTTGTATTTCTTCACAACCTCTGGATGCTTGACCTTCATTAAACTGTCTCTCTTTCTGATCTCACCTCAACTTCATTTTCATCTCCAACACCAACAAAGTTCAGCACAACAGAGTGGTTATTAAACCACTTCACTAGAACTTCTTTTCCATCCCTACTTCTATGGGACATGAGAGCTCAGTGGTTAAGACATTGGATTTCTGAATGGAAGGATGTGAGTTCAAAACACTGTCAAACTGCGACTGTTGGGTCCTTGAGCACTGCCTTTAACCCTCAACCCTCAGTTGTATAAATGAGATAATTGTAAGTCGCTCTGGATAAGGGCGTCTGCCAAATGCTGCTGTAATGTAATGTAACTTCATCAAGGTTTCCCAACTTTTTCTTTGACATTTACTTGTCTGTCTTCAGTGGGGGATTTGTAAAACAGCAAAGCCTTGCTGTTCCGCTAGAAGTTCAAGGACATTGTAGGTGGTGACGTAGTTGTCAAAAAATAGCCTGTGGTTGGGAGCCTGAATTCTCTGCCACAGTTGGGAGACATTTACAGTATTTGGCAGATGCTCTTATCCAGAAGATAAGGGTGTTGCTCAAGAGCCCAGCACTGGGAGCTTGGCAGTGCTTGGATTTGAACTCACAACCGTCTGCTCAGTAGGTCACCACCATAATCACTGAGCTACCACTGCTACTGCTACAAAAGAAACTCCATGACGAAATCATAAGAAAGCCCACTTTTGCTACAGAAGAAATACATCCTTACTCCCCATGGTGTAGGTTTCCCTTTGATATACTTGAGCACAGAGAGTTGTCCCCTGAAAAACACAATCTGCTCATCAATACAGAGATCTTCCTCCAGTTGTAGCTGCAGACAGCGTTTCCTTATGGACTCATAGTTTGGTTTGACCTTGAAGAACACATCAGTGTCTCCAGGAGGCCTCTCAGAGTTGTTCACAACATGCAGGTTGGAGCAGAGTTGAAAAAATGATCTCGAGACATGGTTTCCCTGAATATTCCAATATTGTACAGTATATTGTGTATATATCTGAATAATCTCATATAGGATGTGATTGGGTGTGTACATTTACCGGTCAGAAGCAAAGAGCTTTAGTTTAATGTTGTGCATTACTGATGCTCAAATCAGGATTTTTACAGACGATACCGATCCAGATACCAGTCTTTTTCTGTTTAAACTTTAATCAGGAGGTCTGTCATAAACAGTTAAATGTAAGCTCTCTGCTCATGGTCACTGTTAATTGAATTAAAATAATAGCAATAAGGAATACTGTTGGATAATTGATAAATAAACAAGCACGAAATATTTATTTTTAAATATCTTAAACAGTAAAGAGTCCTAATTAAAAGCAAACTAAAACAAGCATGATCCATATTAGGAAAAAGGCTAATAGCTTTCTAATGAAATAGCAAACTAAGATTAATGTGAATTGAATTTCATTTCTCATTTTATTTATATTTTATGAAGTTATTATAATATCTATTTTTATATGAAATTATTTATTTATTACTAAGCACATTTTCTGTCTTTACATTTTAGTAGTTTTGTTTTTGTTTGCTTATCAGTTTTAGATCAGTCCCCAGTACAGTGTCCATGTCTGCTACAGTGTCAGTGTCCATATTGTGTTTTGGGGGATTAAATCAAAACATGGAAACTGGAGTTGACTTTTCTAGTGGTATCTGGCAACCGTGAGTTTAAATGGACTGAATTAAAGTTAGTGAGCATACTGTATGCTTACAGTTTGAACAGTTGTGACTGTAATAATGAATTCTCTGCAGTATTTCCACACTTGTTCGGTTGAGTGAGGAGATGAAATGCAGTGTGAAAGTGACTGGTGTGCCTTTTGGAGTTGTAGTTTTTCATCCGATTGTATTACACAACTCCGAACAGGTCACTTGCACCGGTGCGAATAAACATTTATTCACAGTCGCACAAAATACTTTTCAGTCACATATGTGAGTGAAATGGTCACACTGTAGAGCCCTGAGTTTAGCCCTGAATTTAAAAGTTAATATCGCAGTCGATCATGATAATTTAATCCTGGGAAGTCAAAATCGTAATTGCAATCGATATTTGATTAATTGTGCAGCCTTACTTAGTCCTGAGGCTTTTGATGTGGCATGCTGCAGGTAATCCAGAATTTCTGCTACGTGTGGATTGGTGATATTTGCTAAATGCCTTCACAAAGTAGCAATTGCTTTTTAAAATCTTATTACCACTCCAGTCTGATAGCTTATCCCACAAGACTTAGATCCCAAGGTGAGATGTTTAGATTACCTTTGAGGATGGTCATATTGATGTATGTGCGTATTTCAGGCATGGCCTGCATGTCTGGCAGTAGTGTTGTGGGGTCCTCGTCTGGTAGAACGTCATCATCACAACAGTGCCGACATGGCGACTGAGGCATGGAGAGCGTCAGGGGGACAAGGATGAGGAACGGCACAATGACCGAAATAGACATGACTGAACCTGCACAGACAATCCAGTATTTAAAACAGTCAATTCCATTTTTATAAAACTGCATATCATGTATATTTCACTCAAATTGTATTACTGTAAACTGAATCATAAGTTGTTCAGTGTCCCAAGTTGAGTCAAATCCAGAGTTACAAGCTGTACAGTCTACATTGGGTTCAAATTCAGAGACCCAATCTGTAGAGTATTGTCGAGTCCAGACTCCTAAGATTACTTGGATGGCCTAAAGACTGCACTTAGCAAAAACGGTTTACACTCAAATCTCAATCACAGAAGAGTCAGTGACTACATCTGGACATGATAGATGTCAAATTGAAATGCCAATGAATTCAGAAATTACTCGGGTGCACATACTCAAGTTCCTTCAACCCACTTAGCACTGTTTGACTCTAAAGCACACAGCTATTAAAGAGAAATGATTCATAATCATATGAGGATGGATTCTCTTTTGAGTCTGGTTCCTCTCCAGGTTTCTTCCTCTTGTCATCTCAGGGACTTTCCCCTCACTACCATTGCCTCTGGCTTTCTCATTAGGGATACATTTACATTAAATTAAATTGAAGTTGGGGAGTCAAAGTCCCAAGGTCAAGCACCCCAAGCTTTAGAGCTTCAAATGCTGGTCCTGGAGAGCCCCATGTCCTTCACATTTTAGTGTCTTCCATGTCTAACATACTAGTTCATTAACAGTCCTTCACGAGTTGAAGTTGGGTGATAGAGCAAGGAACTGTATTCAGTTCTTCAGGACCAGGGTTGGGAAGAATCAGTCACATGATAGGCCACATGTGGGATCGGGTAGACCCAAACGCAAACGCAAACACAGACAAACAAACAAACCAAAGCAGAAACACAATCCTTTAATGCACTGAAAATTAAACCCAGATTGTAAACCCAACTGCAAACACAAATTTAACTGTAAACACAAAGGAACATCAAAACACAAATCCAAACCCATGCGCAAATGCTCACCCACACTAAACCAAATCTTATGGCTATGGTGAGCTCAATTGCAAACATTTATGCAAATCTAAGCCAAACACAACCTATAACTGTATACAAAGATGTAGTCTTTAAATTATACTGAAGCCCCACTAGAGGGAGATGTTGGACCGAAAGATGACACACCACCACCCTTTTATTAGGTTTGTGAGTTCACGTGTTTAAAAAAAAGAAAGAAAGAAATGCAAATAACAGTACTTCAGAGAGTAATAGGTTATATTTAACATCAACTCCTTTTCATTATAATACTCAGATGAGTTAAATAACCATACATTCCAGAGAGGAGTCTTACATCTTGTAGCCTATAGTACAAAAAATAAATAAATAAATAATACAAACTGAAGGAATAAACAGACCTTAAGCCCAAAAAGAAACTAAACAGAGAATGTAAAACAAACAATTTACATGGACAGATACTACTACTACTAACTTTGTTTATATAGCATTTTATATAGTTCAAATGCTTAAAATGTTTTACAAACAACTGTATTCATGATAAAGCACGAACCAAAATAATTTACTAATAAATTAACAGTCTCACTACAGGGTCCCTGAAAAATCAGAAACCAATGAGATCAAACTACATGTACTAGGTATTTTTTATTTACAACTATTACTACATTTTCATCCTTATGCATTTTCTCAAGTGCTGTATCATGTTTTTATGGATTTTGCTTAACGTATTTCCACTTATTCCTGACTTTTCAGAAACCCTGTAGAGTGTTACTGTCACACGGTTGTAGACAGGGACGGAGGCAGGTGCAGATCAAACTATTTATTAAACATAAAGACTTAAATCAAAACGTAACATAGATTATACCAGGATGCCGCTACAACACAGAATACTTGTGAACCAAACTATTAGAATCTAGTCTATTTAGTCTAATACCGAGCAACGTGCTTCATTGCTCGGAAGCCTTAAATACCCGGCGTTACTCAAACTAAGAATGATTAACTGAAAATAACCAACACCGGTGTCTAATCAGGAAGCAAAACACCGTGCCACAGTGCCCTCTGCTGGGCACCCTGTGACAGTTACAAACTGAAATCCAAACAGGATCCTAAAATCGGAAATGGAAACCTAAACAAAATTAAAGCCAAACACAAACCCAAATGGAAATCAAACCGAAACCCAAATGTTAATCAAACACTTATCCAAATGTAAACAAAACACAAAATCAAATGGAAACCAAACCCAAATGTAAATCACACAGAAATCCAAATGTGAAGAAAAAAATTCAGACACAAATCTAAATGTAAACCACACCGAAAACCAAATGTAAACTAAACACAAACTCAAATGTACACCTGAGAAGTGAAGTGATCAACATTGTTTATCTCCTTACAATAGATATACAGTGATGGAAAAAAGTATTTGACCCCTGCTGGTTTTGTACGTTTGCCCACTAACAAAGAAATGATCAGTCTATAGTTTTAATGGTAGGTTTATTTGAACAGTGAGAGACAGAATAACAACAAAAAAATCCAGAAAAACGCATGTTAAAAATGTTATAAATTGATTTGCATTTTGATGAGGGAAATAAGTATTTGACCCCTCTGCAAAACATGACTTAGTACTTGGTAATGACAAGGTAATTACTTTTATTTTTCAATGCCCTGGCTAAGGGAGGGAGGTTCTCACCCAAGATTTGATGGTACATGGCCCCGCCCATCGTCACTTTGATGCGGTGAAGTTGTCCTGTCCCCTTAGCAGAAAAACACCCCCAAAACATAATGTTCCCACCTCCATGTTTGACGGTGGGGATGGTGCTCTTGGGGTCATAGGCAGCATTCCTCCTCCTCCAAACACGGCGAGTTGGGTTGATGCCAAAGAGCTCCATTTTGGTCTCATCTGACCACCAGAGGACAACTGGGTGAAAGTGTTGTGGTCAGATGTGTTCTCTCACTGTTCAAATAAACCTACCATTAAAATTATGGACTGATCATTTCTTTGTTAGTGAGCAAACGTACAAAATCAGCAGGGGATCAAATACTTTTTTTCCCTCACTGTATTAGGCAGTAAATGAACAGTCGGTTCTCGAAGTTAACATGTTGGAAGCAGGAAAAATTTATAAGTTTAAGAATCTGATCAAATTTGACAAGAACCAAATTTTTGATGGCTAGACGACTGGGTCAGAGTTTCTCCAAAACAACAGGTCTTGCTGGGTTCCCAGTATGCACTGGTTAGTACCTACCAGAAGTGATCCAAGGAAGGACAACCGGTGAACAGGCGACAGGGTCATGGTCGTCCAAAGCTCACTCATGCACGTGGGAGAAAAGGCTAGTCAGTCTGGTCCGATCCGACAGAAGAGCTACTGAAGCACAAACTGCTGAAAAAATTCATGCTAGTTCTGATAGAAAGGAATCAGAACACAGAGAGCATCACAATTTACTGTGTATGGAGCTGCGTAGCTGCAGATTGGTCAGAGTTCCCATGCTGAACCCCCTGTAGACCTCCGAAATATCCTACAGTGGACACATGAGCATCAGAACTGGACCATGGAGCACTGGATTAAGGTGGCCTGGTCTCACGTTTTCTTTTACTGAATCACGTTTTCTTTTACATCATGTGGATGTTCAGGTGCACGTGAGTTGATTACCTGGGGAAGAGATGGCACCAGGATGCACTATGGGAAGAAGGTGAGCCGGTGGAGGCAGTGTGATGCTCTGGGCAATGTTCATGGGTCCTGGCATTCATGGGGATTTTACTTTAACATGTACCACCTATCTAAACGTTGTTCAAGGTCAATAATACCTTCTTTGGTACCCTAATGGCAGTGCGTGTCAAATTCAAACAGTCCGTATAAATCTGAAACAATACCAATTTGGATGTATATTGCTGTGATATTCTTCAATTTTTTTGCTATGTCAAATAATCCCCTAAAGGATTTTGTCAGTGGATATTCACACCTCAAAGGTCTCATAGAGTTCATGCCTTGACACGTCAGAGCTGTTTTGGCAGCACAAGGGGGACCATCCTGTGGTAAACCAAAACAAACTCAGACACAAAACTCAGACCTTATTTTTAAAATGTGTGAACAGAAGACTGGCCATTATCTTCGACTTAATTGGTTGTGAAAACAAGAAGCTTAATATGTTTTCTAAGAAGCACACACAAACACACACACACACACACACATATAACAATCCATTGTCGAACAAATCTGTCTAAGTTTATATGATCTAAAGCCTTTCTGTAGACTGAGACTCAGTGTATATGGATTCGCATAGAAAATCTCTTAGCAGAACAATAGATGCTCTACATGTTCATCCTTATGCTCTATGCATTTTCTCAGCTGCTGTATGATGTTTATATGGATTTCACTCAACATATTTCCACTTATTCCTGACTTCTCGGGCACCCTGTAGAGAGTTACAAACTGAAATCCAAACAGGACCCTAAAATCAGAAATGGAAACCTAAACCCAAATGTAAACCAAACACAAACTCAAACTGAGGTTTTTTTTTTTTTTTTTTTAAATGTTTGAACAGAAGCCGAGCCGTTATCTCGGACTGTAATGGATGTGAAAACAAGAAGCTTTCATTCTCACTACAAAAGTACTGGGCCTCACTTGTGGTTAATATGTTTTCAAGGCACACACTTACACACACACACACACACACAATATAAGTATAACAATCCAATATCAAACAAATCTATCTAAGTTTATATAATC
>CM022765.1:27837437-27847437 GCA_012411365.1 Ameiurus melas
ATTTTTGTACGAAGTGAGAAACTTGACATACACAACATATCAAAACAGCATAATATACGGATAAAAATAAAGGTAAACAGCAAACAAAATAGGTATTTTATTGAATGTTTCACTAATGACACATTCATTCATCCTTATATTATAGATTATAGTAAACCTAGAGAATACATTTATTCTTAGTTTACGTAGGACAGCTAGACACTGCTGGAAAAAAACCTTCAGAAAAATCCATAAACAGTTTCCATCAAATTCATGAAGAATGGTCTAGTTACTATTAAATATCACTAGAACCAACAATATATTGCCAAAACTATGTGCACCCCTGACCACCACACCCATATGTGGTTCTTCCCCAAACTGTTGCCACAAAGTCAGAAGCATACGTCATAGAACGTCACTGTATGCTGTAGCATTATAATTTCCCTTCACTGGAACTAAGAGGCCCAAACATGTTCCAGCATGACGACGCCCCTGTGTACAAAGTGAGCTCCATGAAGACGTGGTGTGTGAAGGTTGGAAGAAGGTGGAAAAACTGGAGTGTCCTGCACAGAGTCCTGAGCTCAACCCCACTCAACACCTTTGGGATGGACATTAACTGGAGTATCCTCACCAAACATCAGCTCCTGACCTCATCCTCACTAATGCTCTTGTAGCTGAATGAACACAAATCCACACAGCCACACCCCCAAATCTAGTGGGAAGCCTTCCCAGAAGAGTAGCACGCATTAAAACAGTAAAAGGGGGAATGAATTTGGAATGGGATGTTCAGCAAGCACATACAGGTGTGATAGTCAGGGGTGCACATACTTTAAGCAGTTAAGTGTATATAGTGACACCACAGTGCTTCTGCAATTCTAGACTGTGATTGGTCAGAAGGTGTTGATTAATCCTTTATAACAGCAGCTCAGTGGCAGTAGCACAGGTTTATATCAACATGCTCATTCTAATATGCTATCGTTTCTATACACTATACATAAAAGTAGTTTTGTAACGTCCATTACAGTGTGAAACCTTAAAGAACCTTTGTAGTACCCTTGAAGCTAAACGTTCGACTCCTGATTGGTTCTTGGATTAAAGAAAAACATTGTTTACAACAAGAGAAACTATCATGTTTCACTGGATAGTTATGGGTTCTTCCAAAACAGGGTTCTACTTGGAACCCTTTTGGATAGCATGATTTGTTGTAGGGTTCTACATGGAACCTTTAAGGGTTTTACTCTTCAAGCTGGGAACACAGCTATTAGAGACAATATATTTGTATGCAAAACGAGAATACATTTAAACAGGTTTACAAATACGGTAAAGCATGTAAATAAAAATGAATATATTAGTATTAAAATATAGTATATGTCTGTCAGTCTCTCTTGTTCCATTCATCGGAGATTTACTTCAATGCTAATCCAACTTTCATGTCTGTACAAGTAAAATGTGAACGCTTGTGTGTTCGCATCAACCGCATGTTCTGCTGAACGTTATGAGATGGAACAAGTGGGTGCCAGCCAATCAAAACAGTCATGGAGGAACAAGAACACACACTCGCTACGGCACTGTTTAATGCAAGCATTCTGTTTCTATCACCATTTATACCCAATGATGATCTTTTCCTAATATGTAGCCTTGGCCAGGAATCCGAGAGGGAGCAATTCTCGGGAAGGCCGGCCTACTTCTACTTTCCTCTGTTGATCACAGAAATGCTAACTTTATGTAAAGAGCGAGTCTGTTAGCACTCTCGTCCGATGAAATTGAGAAAATAGCTTTTTCGGAAAATTGCATTAAAAACAGGTGAATGGAGAAAAAAGAACAACACCTTGTATGTTTTAATGCTTTAAAGTAAAGGCACCACACAGCATCACTCACTAAATTCAGCTTATATCTATAAATTCAAACTAGAACCCTAAGATGTTTAACATACAGTGCCCTCCACTACTATTGGCACCCTTGGTAAGTATGTCTTTTCTCCTGAAAAATGGTCTTTATTGTTTAACCTTTTGATCTTTTGTTTAAAAAAAAAAATCATAAAAATACCCTGCTCTCATGAATATCATACAATTGCAAACACAACACAGGTTTATTAAAAAAAAAAAGTATATATATCTTCGTTAAATATAGGTGTGGAACAATTATTAGGTAACTGTGAACTATGAACTAACTAACTATTAATTCATATGAGAAAAATCTATTTTAAGTATGTTCCCATTGATGTTTTATATTTTTTTAGTACACCTGGGTGACTCAGAACAGGAAATTGTTCAAACATGACTTCCTGTTTCACTGAGGTATAAATATATAAATATGTGGTAACTCATAGAACAAATTTCCTTTAGTTATGCATGGTATTACATATAAAACTGGCTGCCTCTGCCAGAAATCTGGAAATGGGCAGGACAACGATCCAAAACATACATCAACACAATTTGAAGAGTCGAGTCCACCAGCATGGACCTCGAAATGTGAAGATCTGGAGAGATTCTGTATGGAGGAATGGTCTCAGATCCCTCGCCATGTATTCTCCAACCTCATCAGGCATTCTAGGAGAAAACTCAGAGCTGTTGACTAAAAGGGTGACAATAATTGTTGCACACCTATATTTAACAAATATATATTTTTGATAAACCTGTGTTCTGGTTTGTAATTTTTTGATATCTATGAGTGCAGAGTATTATTGTGAACTTTTTGAACAAAAGAACAAACGGTTAAACAATAAAGACAATTTTTCACAGCCTTCTTTGCTCATATTTACCACCAAGGGTGCCAATATTAGTGGAGGGCACTGTCGAATTTGTATTCTGGGTCAGGTTTTCCAAAAGCATCGCAGCAATGGTAGATTAAGCATCCCACTGAACACTTAAGATAAGAGAAAGTGTTCTCTAAATGTCTGCAAAACTCAGAGGAATTTCATAGCATTGTTTACAATTGAATTAGACGGATTTGACATGAGATCTACGGTGTGTGTGTGTGTGTGTGTGTGTGTCTGATTCAGGACAATTGCATGGTGTCCACTAGCAGCCAAAAACCAAGAAAAAACAGGAAGCCATGCTGCTCAAAACAAAGGTGGAACAAGTTGCACTCCAAAATAATAATGATGATGATGATGATGATGATATATGAGTCCACGTGTCTGTAATAGTCACGAGTCTTTGTGTAGCGCAGTTACCAGGATATCAGTTTAAACACATTAATTGCCGCATGAATATATGAAAACAGATGAAAAATGTAAGATGGATCAAACTGTGAAAATGTTGTTTGCCTTTAACACTGCACAATGACAGCAGCGGACATTTTGCAGAAGAGTCCGCTTAATAACCCTGCGATCACACATTGCTATACATATGTTACTAGTAGGTGTCCCTTATTTGAATTTCCTGCTGGTCGATGCAGTTTCGCAACTAGCTAGTGCAACACGTGATACTTCCTTCAACAACAGCCAATAAAACAGTTCTGATGTCTTTAATGTATGAACTGAAATGAACTGAAGTTTGGTATAATTTGCCACTTGGCAGTGTTTATACTCTGATAGGAGTTAGCTAGCTTCGCTTTACACTCTGGTACAAGCTGTTGATGTGCTTTCAGAGACTGAGCAACTGTTTTATATTTTATGTCCTGATATACCTGAAGTCAAAGTTTGCAACAAGTAATATATCAATGATGTTTTTAGCCAATGGTCAGTACTTGTCCTGACAATGAAAATTCACAAGCACCACTCGTGCTGTAAATGAAGAAATTTAACCATGATGGAACACATCCGCATTTCAGTGGATGAATTCGAAAGCAATTTGCAGATTTGTCGAATTTGTTTGGATTCGAATTTAGTTATCGAACGTGTGATCAGATGGATTTGTTGCTGTATTTCTGCATCTCCTTCAGGGTTAAATAGCCGCTGCTGCAGGGCTGCACCACCATGGATGAGGCTCGCACCACAGTGCCATCCGAAGACTCGGTGTTCCTACTGTATCCAGAAGATTCGGACTCTTCATGCCAGGATGTGAGCTCTGCAAAGGATGGTGGGATAGTGACACTTGCACTCTCCGGCAAGGACAAAACGAACGAGACCAGGTGCTGCATGTTGACCCCACGGCTTTCCTTCTCCTGTCCTTTTCCTGTGTCGTCTTCTTGTTCTTCCTCGTCAGCCTGTTCTTTTTCTGCTTCCATGCCAAATCCGGAGTCCAAGTTCACCGGCGCTGCCCCCTGCAGGCGCTCGTAGGACATACTGGACTGGAGGGCACCAACTTCAGGATGGTAAGTGAAGTAGACGGGGCAGGAGTCCAGGCACATGGAGCCTGGCTGGTGCTCGCTGTAGAAGTACCCCATGTTAGAGACGCCGGACGACAGCTGACTGTCATCACTCATTTCCTGGTGAAAAGCCACTGCATGATTAGCATAGATGAGCATAGAGGTGTTGCCAGCCAGAGGGTCGTCCCATGCTTCCGAGACTTCATCAACGGGAGAGATTTCGCAGTCACATGACTGAGGAGGAAGGCACAATGAAACCGAGTGCTGAGGACCCAGCCATTCCTGTGGGGGGAATAAGGAGATCAGTATCAGAGGTTAAGACAGGTTTCTTCAAAATAAGATCTGTAAAAATAAAAAAATAAAAATAAATAAATAAATGAATAAATAAATAAAATATATATATACACGTCAATTTGGATTACATTCCCGTAGAAAATGTTACTGGGGTCGATAGTGTGAGGCAAGATGTGTAAGTAGTGTAATAAAGCATATTTATAAACAGGCATATAAATATCCACAAATATTTGTAGAAAACCTACATACATACATACATACAGTCAGGTCCATAAATATTTGGACGCTGACAAAGTATTTATTATTTAGCTGTCTACCATAATATATTGGAGTTTATTGGGATAGTGGATTTTTTAAAAAGTGCAGACTTGCCAGACTTTCATACAACTGGCTGCTCAGCTGTTCCATTTTCAAGTCCAATGAGAGGTCACTACTCAGCGAAGCAAGCCATCATTCAACTTGACAAATCAAAACAAACCACTTTCTAGAGATAGCAGAAGCATTAGCTGTGGTCAGAATCAACGATTTTGGGTGAGCTCAGGAACACTATAAGACCCAATAGACCACGGAAAGAGCTACGTATAAAAAGCGCTGCTCACACGATTTGGATGTAAATGCCCTCAAATATTATTGGACCAGACTGGATATAATTACCCACACGGATATTGTACAGGCTGGCCCATACAATGAAACAAAATTGTTTAAAAAGGAAAATAATAAAGTTCTGTTGCACTTTTTTTGTTCAATTGGTTACACACGTTTCTCAATACTGAGTTCATAAAAAAAATTTTTAATCTCTTCACACAGAGCTGTTGAGCAAAATAAAGCTAAATAAACATCTCCTTACAGAAAACTTCATCGTACCAATGATTACCCAAGTTTTTAAATCTGTTTATGAAGAGATAAACCGCCGAACGAATCCCTGTGAGTGAGCTGTTACTATAGAAACGATAACATATTAGAACGAGCGCATTAATATACGCCTGTGATATGCGGCTGCGCTACTGTCAGAGCTGCTGTTCTAGAAAACTCATCAACACCTCCTGACCAATCAGCATCCAGAGTTCAGCAGCACTGCGATGTAATACATCATAAACTGTCTAAACTGTATAAATGTATAATAGTGTGTGTGCGTGTGTGTGCGCGCCTGAGTCATATGCAAGGACATTGTGTGCGTGCGTTTGTGCATATGTGTGTGCATGCGTGTGTGTGTGAGTGTGTGTTTGTGTGTGTGTGTGTGTGTGTATGTGTACATCCGTTACTATGTGTAGCTCAAAGGAACAGAGAAACCACGTAAGGACGCTGAGGCACCGGCCTCCAGAGAAACAAAAGGGGAAAAAACCCACAGAAAACCTCAAACGTTGTATGACTTCAGGAGAAGAATCTGTCTCACAAACACACACACACACAGACACACACACACACACACACACACACACACACACACACACACACACACACACACACACACACACACACACTGTTCAACATCATCATCTGACCTGAAAGTTTCCTTTGTGCTCAATAATGAGAGGCTGGAAGTATTTGGAGGGGTCAGGAACGTGCTCACAGCCCACCTTCAGCCCACTGCAACACAACAATCAGAATATTGCCCTGTTTGTGTATGTGTATAATAATTCACCGTAGATGAACAATTACAAAAAGTATTGGCATCCGTCTACCCCATTCATCACTGTGTGTGTGTGTGTGTGTGTGTGTGTGTGTGCGTGCATGTGTGTGTGTCTGAAGCTGATCCAGAAGATGCTTAGATCCATCTTCAAATGTCTCGAGGGCATAAAATGTTGGATGGCCAACAATGCTCTGCAGTTAAATGAAAGCAAAACGGAAGTCATTATTTTAGGCTCCCCCGCTCTATCCACTGTCCTTGAGGCACAGATACTGTAGGTCCTCTTTCCTCTACAGTACAGTACAGTACAGATCAGATCAATAAATCCTGCAGTTAGTGTTTACTCAAATGGACAGTTAGTAAACACGTTGGTCCTGCTGCTGTTGTTAAGGGAAGTTTCTTCCATTTAAGGTCTATTACAAAGTTAAAAAAAAATAAAAAGACCTGGGACCTCGATCTGCCTAATCTCACCTGCAGCAGTGCAGAATGCAGCAGATAAATTATTTCTTTTACCTGGAACTAAAAAGAGGAATCATATTTCCCTTGTTTTGGCTCCCTGTTAAGTTCAGAATCGATTTTAAAAATTAATATTTTTAAACACAAGGTGTGCCTCCTATTTGGCTGGAATGAAAGCCTGTAGCCACACTGGCACTTTGTGAATAAGACTGAATACTCCTGGTTTAAATGAACACACACACACACACACACACACACACACACACACGCGCGAACACAGCAGTAAAATATGCATAAAATGAACACACACTTCTCTACGTACCATTTGTGTCCAAAGACAGAGAGTGGAATGAGGATGAGAACAATGAAGATGAGGGCTACAAACCCCACCAGCATTCCTGCTCCCAAAACAACAACAACAACAACAACAACAATAGTTTTAATTGTTTCCTTTTTAAAATGAGGCTTCATTTTTCTGTATACTAATACATTTATCCGTAAATCATTCACAGGAGCATTTACACAAAAAAATTGGTACTGGTATTCATGAAAATCCCACAAAATACCAAAAAAAAAATTCCTACTCGTGTAAGTTTATGCTGTAGAAGACTAACTACCGCAAACCTTGACTTGATCGACTTCAAATCGTATCATTTGCATGTATTAATGCACTTTTATATACGGAATATTCTGTTGAATTCCTTATTTAAAGGACAAAATGATGATAAAAGGAACACTGGCGTATAGATGGAGGACGGGGCCAATCCGTCAGCTGGAGGAATATTTAGGATGACACTACATCGTTACATCACAAATCCAGCTCGGATTTTAATCGGGATAAGAGGTTGTATCCTGTACCTACGACTCCTGGATGAGGGATGCTGCTCGTCTCCGTTTTTTTGTGTGTCCCCTGTATGTTCACGATGGCCTCTGACCCCCAGCTCACAACAGGGCTCCAGTCGCTCCAGGAGCCGTTGATCTGGCCTTCATTCGTTGGTTCGATTGGTTTTACACGTACTCGTGCCTCACACTCCCCCACACACACCGAGTTGCCATCCAACAGCACAGATGTGCCATCCACACGCCTCGGTTTAACTTCCTTTAATCACACACACACACACACACACACACACACACACACACACACACACACACACACACAACACACACAAGCACATACACAAAAAACCCATTCAAACAAAGGCAGTGTCTCCCATCTATACCAAACAATGTATTTAAACACACACATGTATACAGAGTGACATAAACAAATGTATACATAGACACACACACACACACACACACACACACACACACACACACACACACACACCTTCCAGTTCTGTTGCTTGGCTTTGATCTGCAGCTCGAACACATATTTCTTGATGAATTGGGGGAAGTTAGCTCCTGTACTCCACGTCACATTGTTCCCAGTAACATTCAGCTGCTCAGGGGGGCGGAGCTTAACTGTCAATCAAATCAACACCAGCTGATCATTCAACCACTCTAAACACTTACATCATGTGATGTCTTCTTTATATCAAGATTCATGGACTATTTCATCTGTCAGAGCATCAGCACAACTCGAGTACAGCAGCATACCACGTCACTGTAAAATGAAACGAAAAAGTCGTCTACTGTGCGTCTACCGTCTACTGTGCACTTCTGAGCTTGTATTTTCTCTGTTTGTTATTCCTGGTTGTTTACTTTTTATTTCTGCACTCCATTTTGATTTTACTCGCACTGCCTGACACGACCCCTGACTGCTTTTCGCCATGGGTTTGTCCCTCTGGCTTGACATTAAAATTTGGGAATATTATGGGGACCTGGCCAAACCTGCAATGAATGTGGGAATTTGGTCTCCATAAGACCTCATATTTGGTCCACATGTTTGGTATAGCACTTAAAACACATCATCAAGATCAAATGATTTGTCAGTGATGTAAAATAATACAATGCTGCTCACTTTACTAATATGACTGTTTGATTGATTGAATGCTGCTACCACTGTCAATAGTTTATTGTCGCACTAGTTTTTCCACTCAGTACTGTTCTCTTGTCTTGTCTACTTGTTGTGGATTTATTGTCCTGTGTATCTATTGTGTTGTTTGCATTCGTCTCACACCGATATGCACTTTATGAAGTCCTGTGTACTGTGCCACTGTACTGTTAAATGCTGCAGAATGATCCTGATAAAACGATAGTTCATTCCAGTGTAAACAATGTATGTAATGGCATTACAGAAAAAAAAAAAAACATCTGACTTTTTTTTTTTTAACCATCAGGGAGTTTCTGTACGGAGAAGGTTAGGTCTAAATATACGCACGCAATCTGACAGATCTGTGCACCTGCGTGGTTGAAAGACCAGACCCACAGCTTCTACTATCCACTTCTGTGTAGGTCTGATTTCACCAACCAGCAGAAAATCTCAATCAATCAATAAATAAATAAATAGTCACTCATTAAACACAAAGAGTAAGAAGGCACACCGTGGTGGCCGGGTTTGTACTTCTTCACACCGTCCCTCTTGATATTGTTACAGTATACGGCCAACTCAATGTTCTCAGCAAAGGAGAATTTCTGAGAGAGAGAGAGAGAGAGAGAGAGAGAGGGTGAGACAGAGTGAGAGAGAGAGAGAGAAGCATAAAGGAATTCTTTCCACCAACAGATGTTTGTTTATGAAATGCTTACGAATGACATGGTAATCCAGCAGCTTCTTGTGGTGTTCAGTGAACAGATTTTATTTCTGTAAAGCACACACACACACACACACGCACACACATTACTGTTGGTCCCCACATTTGTACGTAAGCACCATATTCGGACCCTACAAGTACAATGTCAATATTTCACTAGAAATTCTCACATATTTATTCATATAGCACTTTTTAATACAATGTTTACAAAGTGTTTTACAGAAGATTCCCCTGACTCCCCTGTACCCCTAAGTCCCGATAACTGGTTTCCAAAAATGCAACTTAAAAGACATCACCAAGTACTTTCACTTCTCTCCTTCCACACACACACACACACACACACACACACACACACACACACACACACACACACATAGTAAATATGACTCACTTTTCATGTTTTGAGTCTCTGGTCACCTGAAGATGGCAGTTCTGGCCTGTGAGCCACGCAGTGTGGTTCCATGTACACGAGATGTTTTTCACATAGTCATTTACACATGACAATTCTGATTTTACAAAACAGTGTCAACACTTTTAGTACAATTTTAAGACAATTGATGAAAAAAATACACATACATACACACACACACACACACACACACACACACACACCATGATACACACTTACCAGAGTGTGTTTGATCGGACTGAGTGTCTCCAGGTAATAGAAGGAAAAGTATTACAGTCCACATCGCTG